>JAJONI010000188.1:0-14434 GCA_022190145.1 Pezicula rhizophila
CCATTCAACATGTAAAAAGCGAAGAATGAGCAGAAGAAGTTTCGTGTAATCACGTACTTGTACTTGGCTGGATGGTTTTATTCCTGTTTTATTAAATTTACACACATGGATTTCATTCTGTGCACAGCTGAAGTGGAGCTTGAAACGTCCATTAATTATATACTAGAATTACACTTTTTAAAGGATTGATCTATATCCATTTTATCATCCACTTTCATAATCATGAAATCATACCCAAAATTTTCCACTTAGTAAGAGTAAGGGTAAACAGGTGGGTTGTATCCATCAGGGATTTCAAGCTGTCCGTAGTAGTAGGTCTTGGCCTGTTGGCTCACCCACTGCTGTTGGATAGAAGGCAGGGTGGTACGTCCGTTGCGGCTGCTGTTGGTATTTGGTACTGGCTGAGGAGCCCATTTACCGGCCGCGTTGAAGATTCCTGGGTACGAGTAGTTGACTAATTAGAAACTCAGGGTTAGTTTACTCGTTCTAGATATTATCGGGAGTAACTCAAACACAATTCAGGAGCAGTGAGTAAATTTAACCTAGAATAGGCAAGTTTACTCCGAGAGCTTGGAGACTTACAGAATCGGTCTTCAAGTGGTGGGGATGCAGACCAAGTGCGGTCAACATCTCCAGTCTTTGAGGCAACATTAGCGAAAACGTTTGCTCCTACATCCCATCGTCCCAGAGTGTGGAGGTCCCAGTTAGCCTCGACGGTAGCGATCTCAGAGTAGTGGTCGTAGAAGTTGGTGTCGGTAGTGCCAACAAGCTCTGATGGGACAGCATCACCCAGGAGAATGCTGAAGACACGGTTCTGGATGGTGTAGGTCTCGTTCTCATCAAAGGTGATAAGAACCAACGTGTTATTCATGAAGCTTGTGTTGTTCAAGAGAGGCTCAAGGAAGGTTCTGAGCCAAACACCAGCAGTGGTGACAGAAGTGTCGTGACCGTCAGAGGTCATATTGGGGGTGATAAACATCCATTGCGGGAGCTTATCATTCTTGAGGTCCTCAAAGAACAGAGTGGTGTTCTTGATATTGGCAAGACGCTCTTCTTTATTGACAACTGAGTTGTATAGAATCTCTGGGCTATAAAACTCGGTTAATGCAAGGGTTTCTGCCGTCATTTAATGGAGATACCTACTTGTGCTTGCGAACGTAGTCATTGGCACCGTTCTGTTGGTTGACCCAGGCAAATCCTTGGAAACCAGTGTATGGCATATCCTCCTGGTAGAGACCCCAGCTGATTCCCTTGTCTTCAAGTAAATCAACAACAGACGAGACGTTCTCAGGGACTTGGGTGAATGGATCACCATCAAGGCCGAAGTAATCGCCTCCAACAGCTGCCATGTAGTTGGGTTCTGAGGGGTGAGTAACGGCAAAGTTGTTGTACAAGGTAATACCCTTCTTGGCAAAGAAAGCAAAGTTGGCTAGGAAGAGTTAGCCCTGAAGATAATCATCATACCCATCTATCATCGCCCTGCTCGGAGCAAATACATACGGTCAGCGGCAGCCAAGTCATAATCGGTGTTTTCGAACCAAATAGAGACATAACGGTCAAAAGCTTTGCCCTTAACGTGGCTAGTAGGGCTGTTGGTCTTGGCGGTAGCTTGAGCAGCGTAGACATCAGCGGTATCAGTTGCAGTCACGGTGTCATCGCCCGAGCTAGACGAAGTTGCACTGGCCGAAGTAGCAGGAGCTGTAGTAGATGTAACAGATATGCTTGACGACAATGAAGTCGAGGTCGAACAAACTGCTGGGGCAGCAATGGTCCCTGAAGCCGAGGCGGCCAGGACAGCAATGGTAGAGAAACGCATCTTGCTCGGGGGGGGTCAAGGGTGAGGAGGTCAAGATGAGGTCAAGATGAGGTCAAGTCTGGGAATTGGCGAGGCTGACTGGAGAGGAAAGACAAGAACATCATGAAAAGCTTGGGATCGGCAGGGTACTTGTACTTCATGCACTTGGTCGCCTAGTGGTCGTGGGACCCCAGAGCTGCGTGCGTACCTGAGCTTTGGTACTGGGTCCATGTTACAGTAGAAATGTCACTTAGTGATTATTTCCGCGTCGCCACCATTATTTTTGGTCCACTTGCACTGCACAGGGCCATGCCAAGGAAGCTTGTAGTCAAGCAAGAGCGAGTAACAATGCCCGTGATGGTAATCCTATCATCCAACGGGGGAAATGCAGTGTACGAGTAGCCCAGCCCACCAGCTCCAACCAACCGAGTGGGCTTGACTAAGTGAAAACAACAACGACAACAACAACCACCAAAAAAGAGATTAAAGAGTGTACGGATACGCCGCAACTCATCCGGTTATCCATACCTTTTACCTCCTGGCCACAGGATTCATGCACATGCACGAGGGGCAGCTTCCAGGATGAAAGCTACTTACTATCTATCAAATGAAAATCCCTCCACTCTTCACCAATAGCAACGACTGCAAGCACGCTAGATTCCGAGAAAGCCATAAGTTCCGGTGTTCGCCATTCTTCTAGCGCGGGGGGGAAGGGTTGACCAGGCCAGGTACGACCCTCCATTTGTGGAGGCATATCTGCTGCTGTGGGTATTTATTTTTCGATAGGAAAGCTTTGAATGAAAGCTATGCCAAAGGTCAGCAATGCATGTTAAGCATCGTGGACCTCTTGATTGGCAATTATTAGCCGTCTTGGTATACATGGGATACCAGGGTAGTATTACCTTACTGTAGTACTATAGTGGCGGTGGAGAGAAGAGCCGTTGAAGCTTTGGGAAGGTGCATACCTAGCGTCGAATCTACGTTGAGCTACACCCTACAGTATGCTGTGAGCTCCTGCGAGATGCGGGGAGTCTAACCAGAAACAGGAAGGTGAGAGAGAAGTCGGAGAATCGGAAGAAGCCAAGAAGAAGCCCGGTCCCTGGACGATCGATCGCTTAGGCAAGGGAAGGAGTGAAGCGTGCCTGAAAAGCTACTTTTGATTGGGCATGTTCGACGACACCTTAAGGATGGATAAGGATGGATGGAGACTTTTATTTACTCTCCTCTCTAACCTGCGTAGAGCTTCGCAGAGCTACTGTAGAGAGCACGCGTCGGTGTGCAAGCATTTCTATTCGACGAGAGCCTGCAATACTGCAGACTGGTGCATATCGCTGCATATCCACCAAATTTCCTTAACTTTTCGAGAACTTTTCGACTTTTGGTCATCCACATCACATCCATCTCTTTACCAGGCTTCCTAGTCCCTGTGTACTTTTCTTTAGATACTGTATCTAGAGCGAGAGAGCTCCCTCCCAAGCTCGTGCCGGACATGGGTACGTAAGTGGCAAGATTTAATTATTATTGGCTTGGAAACTGGCGTGCACGACCGGCCGGCATCTGACCACTGAACATGCATGGCCTTTGATTGTGTTTCTTATCCTACTTCGTATCCCACTCAGCCTATCTTTTTTTCTCTTTACTGTCCTACATTCCTACACTCCTACACAATCCCTCCAATATTTCTTGTTGACATCTCTCTCTCTCTCTCTCCCTCCCTCCCTCCCTCCCTCCTATCCTAAATAAAGGCTGAAGGATCTTTCCCCTGCACACACAGCCTTCTTCAATTCCGGGGGTTCGGGGAGAGCAAGGCTGCCGAGGCTGCCAAGGCTGCGAGTGAGTTGTTTCAGCGATGAACCATTGAAACCACCAGCTTGGGCCAATCTCACAAAATCGAACGACCTGCCAATTCCTCTCCTTTCTGCCCTTTCTGCCCTTTCTGTCCTTTCTACCCTCAATTGCACATTAACAAACAATTGGGCTTGGAGAAATGTCGAAAGGGCCTACTACGTACAAGGACGAGCCGTCGCCGAGAGAGAGCGGGAGTACCTTCAAAAACGATGTCTTGCACGACGTGGAGATGCAGGAGCGAGACGACTCGTACGACGATGAGGAAGAGCAGGATCGCCTGCTCTCAGATGGGCAACTCATGGATGCTGTGGATGTCAAGTACAAGGTTGAATGGCACCTGCGGACAGAATGGGCTATAGCTCTCTCAGTCGTCCTTGCTGGTCTTGTCTTTTCCGCAATGGTCCTCTTCACGAAATATGTAATAGTCTCGGACAAGAAGATTGAGGTCGCAGAAGCTCTGCAGAGTGGAATTGGGAGCTTTCGGAGACCCGCGAGCGATTATATACTGGACCCGAATTGGAATGTGAATGCTGCCCCAAAGGTTAGGGAGTATCAGTGGAAAATCACAGATATTGTCGCAAATCCAGATGGCGTCTTCAGGCCGATGCTTACAATTGACGGCCGATTTCCTGGGCCCATGATCGAGTGTAACGAGGGGGACACTTTGGTAATCGAGGTAGATAACCAGAGCGAGAATGCAACATCTCTACACTTCCACGGATTATTCCAAAATGGTACGAACTGGATGGACGGAACTACTGGTGTCACTCAGTGTCCAATTGCACCAAGACGAAAATTCCGTTACGAATTTACAGTTACTGGCCAGTCTGGAACATATTACTACCACGGCCATCAAGCAGTACAACTCTCTGATGGACTTTACGGCCCCCTCGTAATTCATTCGAAAGACGAGAACAAGTTGCAGCAGATCCCTTACGTGTCAGACCGTGTAGTCATGCTTCAAGATTACTATCACGAACTCAGCAGCGGCCTCCTGAAAGCTTCTCTCGAGCCAGGCAGCGAATCATCTCCAATACCCAATGGTGCACTAATTAACGGGCTGAATCGTCGAGACTGCTCTAGAATTCCAAACAAATTGTGCGATAATTCCACTACCATAATTCCCTCCTTTGAACTAGAAGCAAATGCAAACCACCGACTGCGATTCATCAATGTAGGAGCATTCGCCTGGTTCCAGGTCGAGGTGGACGAGCATGAGTTTCATATCACCGAAGTTGATGGAACAGATATAGTTCCTTCCAGGGACACCAGACTAATGATCAGTCCGGCACAACGCTATAGCATGATCGTGAACACGAATCTGACAACAGCAGATTCTTTCTGGCTCCGTGCGCGGATGGTAACACACTGCTGGAAAGACCCACAACTCCCAGGCCCAGGTGCCGATGAGGTCAAGGCCATAATTCAATACACCACACCGAACCGGACGCCAAAGGCACTACTCACACAACCAACAACACGAGGATGGTCCAAGGGAATGGAAATGCAATGCAAAGACATGAACACAACTTCCTACATTCCCCTTCCTCTCGAATCCGAGCCACCAGAAGTAGCGGACCACAGCTACTACATCCGCTCAAACCTCGAAATTGGCAACTGGCGTCTCGAGCGTGGTTTCTTCAACACAAGCACCTTCCGTCCAGATCTCAAACAGCCAACCCTACACCGCACAATTGACGGACTCAGTACGCACAACGAAACCTTCACACGTATGGCGAACACAGATGGGGTAAATGCAGTATCTTACCATCAAAAGAACGACTTCGTAATCCAACATTCCGGTATAAAAACAGTGGATCTCATTATCCAAAACTTCGATGAAGGAAACCATCCAATGCATCTCCATGGCCATAAATTCTGGGTCATGGGACAAGGTCACGGAATGTTTCCCGGATACGCTACCCTCGGTCTTCAAAACGAAGGAAAAGGCCTTCTGGCTCCTGTAGACGGAAAGGAAAAATTTCGAAATATAATAAGCCGCGATGTCGCGACTGCGGAAGGATTTGGTTGGATTGCTCTCCGCTTTGTGGCTGATAACCCGGGCGTCTGGTCTTTCCACTGTCATATGGCATGGCATTCTGAAGCAGGCATGGTGATGCAATTTCTGAGTCGCGTGGATGAAGTTGCTAACTGGGAAGTTCCTGTGGCGAATCGTGAACTATGTAATGCTGAGGTAGTGGACTTGGAAAAAGGTGCACCGCCTAAGGACGAAACTTGGTTTGGATTTGGGGTTGGTGGTTGAAAGGGCAAACAGACGAGGTGATGTGAAAATCGACCGAAAGAGAAAGAGACCAATTATCTGGTTGTGACAACAAGACTCAATCACAGGCGTAAGCCAAGAAATGAAAAGAGGGGGGCGAAGAAGATCGATTGTACGATCGAATCGAGCATGATGATTACAGCTCGAGAGAGTGGAACCAGACCACGGAGAAGCTATGGAAAGGGGCTAAGAATGAGGGCTTCAAATTCAAGCAGCTGGGGGCCAAACTTTTATAGTAGATTTAACAATAGATGAAGATAGCGATATATAGTGATCGATTACCTATATTCCATCATCTCAGAATGTTGTAACAGATACCTACTAAGTGCAAAATCTGAATCCCCTACTAGTTATTACACAGGTCTTTAGTCCATCAACATCATCAGCTGCCATACCACGTTCAGGACCTTGTAGCCAGTTCTCTAGATATTCATCACCATTTTCACCCATTGGATCTCGGGGGGTATGATTGTTCTTGCTCTTGCTCCTGTCCGGGAAGCAGAGATATTTACCTATACTGGCACGACTATAGACTATAGATCAAGCCAAAGCATACCTACCTACACCAACCTACCCAAGAACCCGAATTTCCTGCAAAGGGAATTACACTAAGCACGAGTTCCATCCCTTGCCTCACTAGTTTACACCTGTCTGTCTGTCTATCTATCAGGACGGTATCACATCTCCTCCATATACAACAGGCACAACTTTCGCTTTTTTCTTCTTCTCTACCTTACTTAAGTAGTAAGTAATTAACTTGACCTATTCTCACATATATAATGGAACAGCACGTAACAGCACTTCACACCTAAGCCATAAACCATATACCATAACGTGAAATATGATATGTCAATTCATATATTCATTCATAAACTAGATCACAGATCTATATATTATAGGGGTATAGAAGAAGCTTAAACACCTAGGCCCAGGCCATCAATACAGGCATTCAATTTCAGCCCATCCCCTTTCCATTCTTATTTTTCATTTCCCCGTGTCATTCCCACAAACCATTTCATATTAAGTGGTTCTAATAAAAAATCTCGCGGATTCTTTTCTTCCCCTCTCGTTCGTTGCTAGTCAGGCTATTTATCTTATCTGCCTTGAGCTTTCCGGAGCAACGTATATCCTGATTCTTCAAAGTATTAAGGAATCTAGGATGCGAGGTTAGCCACTGGATGCTGCTGAAGTGAGGGTCAAAGGGAAATTTGCCTTACCTATGCTGCAGCGGTAGTGTTGCTTGCAGCACCAGTAGCTGAACTGCCCGCCGCTCCAGCTCCTCCTGCAGCTCCTGCGAGTCCTCCAAGAAGACTAGCTAGCCCACCGGCTCCACCAGCACCGCCAGCTGCACCAGCTCCACCTGCTCCTCCTGCAAGTCCTGAAAGGAGACTTGCTAATCCGCCAGCGCCAGCAGCACCACCAGCTGCATCAGCTCCGCCTGTGGGAAGTTAGTCAATGTTCAACTTAGAAACGGTTGGAAGTTGGAGTGCACGAATCCAGGACAGAACCAAACAAGGATACGTCCGATCAAGACATGCTTCAACTCCGACAAGAATTGGGATTATTTACCTGTTGCCGCGGGCGCTGCAGCAGCACCTCCAGCTCCACCAAGGAGAGCAGCTAATCCGCCAGCACCTCCAGCAGCATCATTTCCGCCTGCGGCTCCTGCACCGCCAGCGCCACCTAGGAGACCAGCTAATCCGCCAGCACCTCCAGCAGCATCATTCCCGCCTGCGGCTCCTGCACCACCGGCACCACCTAGGAGACCAGCGAGAGCGTCAAGTCCCGCGCGCTTCTGGATAGCAGTGAGTGGTGCAGCTTGTGTTGAGCAAGCAAGGGCGACCAGCGCAAAGTAGATAGTTTGTCCACGCATATTGAATATAGAATTGGTATAAAAGAATAGAAGAAGAGAAGAGTAGAAGAATAGAAGAATTTAGAGAGTGTTGTAATTGAATGTAACGGGCGTCAAGCCTGCGTAGAAAGAAATATGAAATATGGAAAGAACTGTACAGTGAAGAGCGCGTGCTGAGAGGAGCTGTGTGCGGAGACGAATAGGTCACTTATATATACTCAGTACACTTGGCGTGGTTGACATGCGCACTGGACCTAGAAACATCAGACTATTCATGATTGACTGGGCATCCCCTTGTAAGCTTCAAACATGGAGCAACAAAGATCAATGATTTTCATGGCGGAACACATACCCGTATTCGATCAAAAAACAACAAATCGTTTAGACTTAAAACAAGGTCCGATGTCGATCACGGAGAACCGAATTTTAATTGATATCCCTGGCACCAATAATAATGATGGCGGGCGAGTTACGATACAAGTCCTTGCCATAATAATTATTACCAAGGTTACTTTTCCCGCCATGAATTTGTAAGACTTAATTACTTGCTGTTGTGGGGAAGTAAGTGTCTTATTCTGGCAAGGGATGAGATGCGAGCTAAAGGTAAAGATTACTACTTACTTACTGTATACTCAGTACGGGAAATGGAAAACGTCATCAACTTCAGTGATTTCTCAAAGAGAGACTGGTTCTGCATCAAGTTGGCTTCACGTCCAATGTAGAATTCAGATGCACAAAAGCTCTTTACCAGCAAATGTATCAAGTGCTGAAATAGAATCAGCGCAGTCTGTCTGTCTGTCATGTCTGTCAGTCATAGCGTGCGCCTGTCACGCTTAAGGGTGGGTTCCTCGTGTGAACTTGGCATCCCAAGTTTTGTTGTGAAGCGTCTGTTGGGTATGCCTTTGAGTCATGCCATAGCTTCAGATTGTCTTGAGGAGAGGCTGTGCTCGGAGGTTGTGTTGTAGACTCAGTTAGGCATGCAGTGCGTTCACTACTCAGTAGTATGGTGCACCCGGAGGGTGCTGGCAGAAAGAAGTTGTTGGTGTGTTGAGAGCGAAACAACCATAGCTAGAATAATATTATTACATAGCTTAAGAGAAGGCGCAGTAGGAACAAGCTCTCATGATTAACCTCCTGATGATCGTGATGATCGGGATGATCCAATCATTGGGCCAGGGTCTTGCACCTAATGCTCCGTGCGGAGAAATCTGTGACGGGATCGGTGGGAGGCTGTTTGACGTTTGACCTCCAAACAGTGGTTGTCTAAACAATCCCATATCTCCTCCTCATCGGCAGTGGAAAGCTCCATGCGCTGATCAAGTCGTAAAGACGGTCTGAAATCGTACCCGTTTATGTTTGGTGGGGAGGCCTCGGTGAAGAGAAATGATGGAAGGAGGGAGGATGCATGCATCATGCGAGAGGTAGGTGGGAGGGAGGTGTAACTTACATAATCAGACTAAGTACTTGGCTTCTACTTCTGGTGCTCTAATTAAGCCTCTAGCATTCTGAGCTTCTTGTGCAGCATTACAACATCTGCCTACCTTACACACATTCAATATTTATGATACAGTACTTATTATTCCACAGTAAAATTACAGATTCCCAGTCTTCGTTTGGACATTAAAGTTACTAAGCGAGCAAGGACTTCCTCACGTAGTAGGTATGATAAGAAATGATTCATCCAAAGTCTTGCTTCATCAATAAATTCATCTATGCATACCTTAGTAACCGTGTTATCTACGTCCTGGTCCCCCTAAAGCCAAAAAAGGGCTACAGTTCTAAGAAACAGAGTCTCTCTCACTCAAAAGAATTATGTAAAAAGGGACCGCTTGCTTGCCTGAAATGCCCAGCTATGCTTATTCTACAAAACAAACGGTCAAGTTGAAGTAGTCGTGGGGGAAATATACATCACACTATCATCATCCAGTGATTTAAAAACCGAAAGGATTTTGTGGGGCTGCGAAGTAATGTGTTAGTAGCAGATCTAGGTCATTTAGATATGGGAAAAGCTTACTGGCTTGAGACAAATTTGCCCTTCGTCCTGTAGCCTGCGGCATCAATTTCTTGGTGTCGCCAGTCATTCCAAAACGTACGGGGGGAGGAGGACCCGTTTTCTGTGGCATAAGAGGAGCTGCTGCCTGTTGTGGCATAGGCGGCACTGGTGGAGGGGGTTGGCCAAATCCTTGTCCACCGAACCCATTCATGCCTGTTGGTTGAGGTTGCAAGGCAGGAGGAAGGAAGGAGTTCACCCCTATCTGTTGCGGATACTGTTGTGTGGGGAATGGATTCTGGAATGCTGTAGGCTGCTGCTGGATCGGTGAAAATTGCTGAGACCGAGGATCAGCGAAGGGGGAGGCTGCTGGAGCTTGAGTATTCATAAAATTCGGCTGTTGGAAACCAACTTGCGGCGGGAAACCATTGGGTTGTTGTTGGCCGTTGTTGAATTGACCGAATCCAGTTGGCTGTGGCATCATCTGTGGGCCGCCATAACCTGTCACCTGCGGTTGCAGTTGCTGCTGTTGAGCAGCGTACTGCTGTTGCAACTTTTGCTGATTTAGGTCGTTCAAGCTTTGTCCTGGAGGTGCGATATGAGGTTGGTAGCCACTTGAGTTTTGGATACCGGTCATCTGAGGTTGTAATGGCGGCGGAGCAAATGAACTCTGATTTTGGGGTGCTGACAGAGGCCGGGAGGGAGGAAGAGGGGGGATTAATCCGCCCTGAGATTGATTGAATTGAGGAGGTGTAGGACGTTGTCGAGCAATGTTTGCCTGCTGCTGCTGTTGCGCGAAGTTCTGGTTCTGGAACTGTTTAAGGCCAGTCTGTTGGTTGCCAATTCCGATAAAAAAGGATGGAGTTGCCCCAGTAGGCTGAGGCACCTGTTGAGGTGCTTGTTGCTGTTGAGGAATCTGGGGCTGAGGAGCAGCTGTAGGCTGAGCCTTAACTGGTTCTAATGGCTGCGAAAGTAATGACAATTCTTGCATTGACCCTGTGATAGATGGTTGCTGCGGAGCCGGAGCCGGAGCCGGAGCCGGAGCCGGAACTGGAGCTGGAACTGGAGCTGGAGCTGGAACTGGAGCTAGAGCTGGAGCTGGCTGAGCAGCTGGTTTAGGAGCTTCTTGAGGTTGCTGTGGTTGTTTTGATGGCTTCACATCCCAAGCATCATCATCAAACCCGCTTCTCTGCACATCTTTTTGCGCCGGAATAGGAGCCGAAGCCAGCGGAGTTGCAACAGCGTCAGACTTAGAAGTCGAAGGCGAGTCCTGAGAGAAAGCCTTCGGATCCACAACATCATTGGTTTGTACTGCTGGTGCAGGCCGGCCCTTTCGAGTGTTGTTTCTCAGAGTACCTCCTGGACCAGAGAAAAGACCCCCGGAGCCTTCGCCATCAATTACTTCTTCACCTCCGAAACTTACATTTCGCTTTGCGCTTTGTCGACCGAATTTCTTGTCTAAGAATCTCATAACCTTGATAATATCTCCCTCCCTTAGGCCGAGTGTCCTAAGTACGGTAGCATCAACATCAGGTAAGACACTCTCATCCATTGAGTCCTTCTGGAAAGTCTGTGCATATCGTTCGCAAAGTCCAACTGCAACTTCACAAGATAGGAAGAACTGAAACCAGTCGTATTCAGGTTTCTGCTGGCGTTCAATAGAAGCGCCAACTCCGGGACTAGAACTGCTGGACCTGCCGTTAGAAGCTTGTGTTCGTTGTTTCTTGACAGCCGACAGAGGCTTATCCTCATCCAAAGAGACTCCAGTCAGGCGCTCCACGTATTCCAAATCGGCGAGTGACATCTTAACGATAGGTACGGCGATTTTTACACCATTCATTTTGTGAAGATTAAATTTGCCATCTTTTAACGCCAAAAATTGGGCTTCGACACTGAAGGTATCCGTACGATCGGTCCATGTTCGAACCTTAGATGGATCGGGTTCTACAGCAGTTAGCACGGAAGCAGGCTGCTGAAAAGCTTGACTTACTTGACTTAGATCGTGATGCATCACTTCTGCCGTTCTCGCGTTTACTATGCTGCTGAACAGTACTGTTACTATTGCCACGAGCGGACAAACTGCTTCCCCTTTCGGGAAGTTTCATTCCAGGGCCTACCTCTGACCCTCGTTCCTCCTCCCTCCGTGCTGCTTTCAAAGATTCCTTTGCCAGTCGTTCCTCCTCAAGTCTGTTCTGCTCAACTGTAGATCTCCCTGCGTTTATTCCGCTAGTGCTTGAAGTCGGTTGGATAGTGCCTGTGGTTTCGATGTAGCTGCTAGGTACTACGCCCTCTTTGCCATTTCTCAGTCGTCGAACCTGCCACCACTCTTCGCTCTTCGTATCATCAATTATAATAACCTCATCACCGACTGCAACAGTAACCTCATCCTCCCCTTGTGCCTCGAAATCGTAAAGAACTTGGCCCCTCTTCTGGCTTTTACCAGATGCAGCATCCCAAACTTCATGCAGCGCCCCACCAGCCCTTACGGCACCTGCTAATTCCCCAAGAGCACCTATGATTTCTTGGGCAGTGTCTTTGGCTCCTGCGTGGAAGTCGATGCTTTTGCTGGGTCTAACTAGTTCTATGAATATGTGCTTGCCCTCAATCGAATAATGCTGCATCTTCTCAGCCGTCCATCGTTGCTCGGCTCCATTTTCCGCCTTGTCAGGAGTGATCATAATCACACCCGTGGCATTGTTTATTCCAAGTATTGTAGGTATCTTCTTTTTCTTCCCCATAATCTCTACCATCTCATTGACATTGTACAGGTGGAAGCCGGCTGGAGCGCGCGAGGCATGCTCATCACCGCCTCGATGTGAGACCCTATTGTATGGTGGTGATGCTACAACACCAGCAGGAGAAATAGGCGATCTTGGAGAGTATGTATCCGCCGTGTGAGGTTGCGACACTGGACGGGCTGGTAGTGTTGGCGTCGGCGGCTCCTCTTCATCGGACTCTTCTGGAGTGTATTGAGGCTTGTATACAGTGGTCGAGGCTGAAGATTGCCTTCCGCCCATAATACTAGCTAAAGCCGCTGCGGGATTTGGTGCAGGACTGCGGGAAGGCTCTGGCTCATGCTGTGGCTCTTCCTCCTCCTCAACAATAGTTGGCCGCTTTGGAAGAGCCGGAGTAGGAGCGGGTGCTGCAGCTCCAGATACCTCATCTTGAATTTCAATGTAGTTCGCTGGCGCAAATCCATATTCTCCCGCAAGCCCAACTAGTATCCAATCAGGGTCGGACATATCAAATACTTCTAATTTCGCATCCTCAGTGAAGGAGAGCTCCTCATCGGTCTGTCTAGTATAATCGTAAAGTGCACGAGCTTGGTGGGTAGGTTGTGCCTACAATTTTATCATGATCAGCAGATTCATCCATATTAAAACAACCCGTGCGTGCAAGTACTCGCATGGTAGATGAGAGTCCTTCCCATACACAGCCCGGCACAAAGCCAAAGCAACAGCAATGACCTAGCAGATACGCACCTCTTCGATATAGTTATTTGGGATCAGTCCAACTGGCTCATCATCATCCTCACCAGAAGCTGCCTTCTTCGCCCTCCACCAGTCATCCTCTCCGCTCTTCTCTAAAACAAATAAAGTATCTCCCTCGCTGATGGCAAGCTCCGACTCGCCTTGAGGCACATAGTCATAGATGGCCTTGTAAACACCGAGAAACCCCATCTTCGAGAGATGCACTGACTAATAACAGACCCTCCCCCTCACAGTTGCTGATTCCAGGTGATTAACGTCCTGCGAACCTTGGTCAGGATGGCCCCATACAATATTAGGGATATGCCTTCGTTCCAAGCTTCGAAGCCGCGACTCCGGAGTGTTGCTGTTTACAACAGCTTCTCGATGAAATAGCCAAGGAGCAATGTTGTTACCACGAAGATCACAATCTGGGTTGCTTCGTCGGACATCGAGCGCGTGAGGCCAAGAATAGAGGTAGAGGGGTGATAGTCCGCGAGATTATGGTTTGCACTGTCCAAATTCAGGTCGTGGAGTGCCCAAAGTCGACAGGGAAGGTGGCCTCAAGGCTCAGGCATAAAAGAAGCTTGGCTAAGGTTTCTCTCTTGACACAACGTCACTCTCCGCTTTTCCGCTTTTCCAAATTCGAGATCCCAGAGTCCGATATTGAATTAGTGCGTCTACCACCTCATAGCACGCCAAATTATCATTGGGTGAGTATTTCTGAAGAGTTGTGAAAAGACAGCACCTGTATTTTGCTTCTTTGTAATTCATGTAGCATTCACCAACAACTCTAGCGCCAAAATGTGCGTTTACGGCGATCAAGCAACGCTTGTCTCAGCTGGAAATGAGTAAATTAGGTAGGTAGGTAGCTATTTTGTTCTCGTGCTACCCAACGCTAGCTAGATGCAGGTGCAGACGAGCGAGCTACTTGCCATCCCCTCTTTAAGTTTGCTGTCCCTTCATCTTATAGCCCTCCTTGTGATGCCCATTATCTAAAGTTTCATTTTGTATGGTTGGTAATATAGATCATTTGAAGAATTCAAGTGGCATCAAACAATACCTATTTGGGTTTGAGGAGAGAGACGTCGCTAAAAAAAAGGCCCAAAAAAATCAAAAATCAAAAAATCAAAAAATCCGCCTACTGTGTTGATTGCTTTGTAGAGATTAGAATGAATAGCTATCTATTGAGGTATAAGAG
>JAJONI010000188.1:14444-34247 GCA_022190145.1 Pezicula rhizophila
ACTCACTTTATTTAAGTAACTTACTTATTTTGAAGGGGAGAAACACACTTGTTTTGAGTAACTCACTTATATGCTAATATAGTCCGAATCTGAATAGCCTCTTGCGAACTAATTCGTCCGGTACATCCCATAATGCGATCTAGTCTTTGGCCCCCTGCTCTCTACCCACCCCCATCAATAAGTATATCTAAACCCCGAAGTCCTCTCCAGTAAAGCCTGTCCCTTCTTCTGCTTCCCATTCGCAAACCAAAAGTGCGCCGTAAACATAGCCACAATAACGATAATAAGAACATGCGAAAATATTGAAACGTACACCGCAGTTTCGTACCTCGGTGCTTCAACAGCCCTCACGATAAAAGCGCCGGCGATACCACCGAGCCCATTGCAAGCAGTGATGGCAGCTGCGAAAGTTGCTCTCTTCCACTGTCCCACGATATTGTTTGCTTGGTACGCGTTCATCGCTGCCCAGTTACTGACGTATGCTCCAGTAGCGAGATATGTGCCAACATAGCGAACAGTTACCTGCGAAGCAAAGCCTAGCATGCAAAACCCGACAATAGTGCAGACACAGTTGAATGAGATGACGAGGCCACGCATTTGATAATAATCACCGACGATGGAAGAGAGGATTACAGGAATGACAGCATAGAAGTATGGCGGTGCAGAGAGTAGAATTGCTTGGTCAGTTGAAAACCCCATTCCGCTCTGTAAGATGATCGGGAGGAAGTAGGACAGTGATGTCGAAACCAGGTTTAGGAGAAACATTAAGGCACTGAAGCCGTAGAGCTTGGGGTCGGCAAAGTGCATTAGACACTGGCTCCATGAGAACTCTTCGGCTTGGACGTCTCCCCGATCTTTACTAACTCGCCGTTCTGCTAGAGCTTGTTCTTCTGGCGTGAGGAAATGGAAGCTATTATGGCTGTTCTCGGGGAAATCAACGATCCACAAGTATACGGTAAATCCAATTACTAATTGGCAGGTCAGTCCCAATACTAAGAAATACAACAATAGAGTGTTGGACATACAAATGGCAATCAGGCCTTGTATCAAAAACATCCACCTAAAAGGCGTAAGCAAAGATTTGGGAGAATAGATTTGTATTTACCTCCAACCAGCAAGCCCACCTTTGCCGTCCATGTGATTAAGACCATAATTCGAAAAAGCTCCCAACCCGATCACAGTCACCTCTCCTGTAAGCAAGAAAGCAAAGCGGAGTTGTTGCTCTTTCCTTGTATACCAAGTACTTATCAAGTAAGATAGACCCGGGAAAACACAAGCCTGACTCATTCCAAGCAGCAACCTCAAAACCACCATCTGTTTCCAATTGGTGATAAAAGCAGTACACTGAGCGTGTTAGCAACCCTCAAATCGATGTCGATAAGGACTCAAAACTCACCATAGTAATAAGCCCAAAAGCAACAGTAATACAACTGAACATAACCCTCGGTCCGACAATTCTCACTGCAACAGTGGCTGGTAACTGAAATGCTACACTAGCAACAGTATACACTAAGATAGAAACTGACTACAACTAAAGTGTTAGCGACCTAGGTAATAATAAAAAAAGCTAATCCTTATCAGATCTAAAACAGACTCACATAACGATTCCCAACTCCCAGCCCCAAGTCCTCAAAAATACTCGTGACACTAGCCGATGAGATAATTCCAGAATCCAGCAGATTCAACGAGCATAGGATGCCAGCAATGGTACAAAGTCGCCAATCGATCTTCCGCACAAGTTTCCGCTCTAATCCTCTCATTTCTGCAGTAGTCAAAGAACCTCCCTCAATCAAATCATCGTCATTGCCAGTCACCTCGTTCACAACCCCAACTTTGGCAGGGGTATCGCTCTTGGTGGAACTCATTTTGCAAATCGCACAATTCCAAAGAAATGTATTTAACGATATTTTCATTCCCACACCACCGAACAAGAATTAAGGAGCATTATGAGAAAGCCGTTGTGGATTGATTAGCGTGTGGAGTGGAGTGAATGGATTTGAAGTGCTGACATAGCTAATAGTCAGGTATCTTTCAAATGGAAGCAGATGGAAAATTTCCGGGATTTGTGACTTTCTCTACTGTATTATTCAATTGAAGGTGGGAGAGAACCATTAAGATCGCCGCTGCATGATACTAGCATACTGCAGGGTAGAACGAAGGCCGGCAGCCGCATCGGATCTTGATTGCCGAAAGAGGTCAGTTTTGTTGTCATTTGTATGGATGGGAATCTTGGACTGTACAAAGAAAGGCCGGTCTCGATCTTTTGACAAGCAGAATCGGGATCTGTTGTTGTTATACGAAGCAACTACTCCCTGCATGTGGCCGAGATGATGAATTATTGAATAGCAGGGTCTCTGAGACAAGCACCCGACGGAAAGTTAAAGAGGAAACTCATTCCTATACACAATATGGTTTTGGGTTCCAGGACCCCACTAAGTAGAGATATCGGGAAGTAAGATACAACCAACCTTCCCGGATCAACAATACAGTATTCTACAAACGGTTCATGCGTCCTTCCGTCATCCCCATCCCTGCAGTCATACATATGCGCCTGTTTTCCCTCTATCCTTATATACCCACTTCACCTACAATTTTCGCAGCCTCCTTGTAGGTCTTCAGTAGCTTCTCACACTTCTCTCGTTCCTTCTTAACAGCATCATCTTCGTACAGAAGCTCCTCGAAGAGATCTTCTCGGTAGAGCTCGCTAACTAGTCTATTCTGTACTACATCCTTGGAGTGATTCACTAACAAGTGCATGACAGCTTTCGGGACTTGATCAGCTATTGACTCGCGGACAATATTGAAGTATGACGAAATGAGCGCTCGAATTAATTCTGTTTCCATGGCTTCACGATCTGTGAGTGCTGGCTCGCTGTTGTTGCCCTATATTTTTGTCAGTAGGAATTCATCGTTGGAAGCAGGGAACGAAACGCACGAAAGGAGAGCTGTAGTCGTCTCGTTGTGCTCTTCCAAGCTCGTAATCATCTTCCCGGGTCTGTTGTGCTGATGTTCTGTGTATCGGTCGTTCCTCCTGTCTTCGAATACTCTGACTGAAACTTGGCTCCGCGCTCTGGCTCACATGGCGGCCTAGATTAGGGTTTGCTGAAGCATTTTGCGCAGTGCCACCTGGCATACCATCTTTACCAAAGAAATAATTCAAAAACGAATCTTTAGCACCACCTACTCCTTGGCCGTTTACGCCATTCATGGTCGCTGCAATTCCACTTATACCATTCTCTCGGACATGGGGTGACAACTCTCGTGAGGCCTTGTGCTTTCGAACAGGAAGAGCGACATTCTCAGCCTTCTCAACCCCATTCTCCTCCTCATCTTCAGGGGTCTCAATGCCATTTACCCCACCGAGCTCCTTTTGACGTCGGCGATCTCTTCTCTCTCGCTCTTCCTGCAAAAGTCTCTTTCTTTCCTTCTCTTGCCTACTGCTCACAACGTTGCTCATTGCCGCTGCTGCACCCAAGAAATTTGGATGATTTGTGTTAATATACGCCCGTTGTATAGAGATGAGAGATTCAACATATGACGATGCGGGGCCCAGTCGCTCTCGAAGAAGGTCAGAAACAACTTCGATTAGCTTTCCTTGTAGGCGAGGAAATCGGGTCAGCTCTGTGGAGCCGCAAGTATGACAGATTTTGATGAGCTCTTCATATACGAGCTCCACGCATCTCTGACTAGGGATTTCCAATAACTTGATCTGTGGCTTAACAAGGAGGTCGAAAGCAAGCTCTGGAACAAACAAGCTCGGCCTTGGTCCAGTAGAGTTTCGGATTGCAGTTCTGATATCAAGAGCAGAGAGGTTGGTTGTTGGGTCGATTGTTTCCAACGAGTTGCCAAACACCGAGTTGAAGATATAATAAATCCGGGCACCTCCACAAAGTTCCTTTGTTGATATCTCTGTGGATGTACCATCGATGGATGAGATAAAGGACGTAGCAAAACGAGTCATCAGTTGGAGAACTAAAGAACCACGGTGCTCCTTGCCGCTAAAGTGCTGGTCACCGTAACTGGCAAGCTCTTGCTGGCATTGCCCCATCAGAGTATTGAGCCTGGCCTTGATATCCGGTAATCTTTCACGTATATGCGCCATTAAAGTGGTGTTTAGGCTCTTTGCCAAGAACTGGGTGCCGCATTTGTTGGCCATATTACGGTATGCTGGATGGTGTTTGAAGAAGTCTGATTCAGACTTAAGTGCTTCTGAGAGTGATTTGTTGCCCTGAATATCTTGTTGCGACCGGTTCACAACACCAATAAATCCCAGCTTCAACGGATACACCCTCCCTGAAAGAATATCCAATGCGTTCGTGCCATGGTCCATAAGATCAATTTTGGTAAGGACCCCGATTGTCCTACGTCCTAGAGGGTCCACATGTCGTGCAAGCTTTAGAGCCTCTGAATTTACAATGTCCACGTTGGCAGGGGAAACAGCCAATATTATGCTATTAGGTTTCGCAATGTATTCTGAGATAAGATTTCGAGTCTGCTTTTCGATGTCCGTCGGTTGATCGCCAATGGGAACCTGCACAAAAATCAGCCAAAAAATCTCTCACCACTGAACTCCCAGATCAAGCTACTTTTGTTAAACCAGGCAGATCCACCAACGTCAAACTCAAAACGTGCGGCGAGTAGATTTTGAGGTTGATCGGTGACCTGTTGATACCCTTGTTATTGCCTGCTATTCTTGCTGTCTCGTTCTCGATTTCCCGCTTCACGTCCTGGAACTCAGTAAACCTCCGGTTTGGAATATGATGAAACTCTGCCCATTCTGGCTGCGTTGCTACACTGTGCGCTGTGTGTGGTTCCGCAGTATCGTCGTCGGAGGGGACATTGATAAGTTGAAGGATGAGAGGTCTCCGTGTAACAATACCGCTACCGCGAGGAAGAAAGTCTCGGCCGACGATGTTCTCAAGAACCGAAGACTTTCCAGAAGACTGGGAGCCAACGACAACCTCGGAGAAAGTCAGTACATAGTCCATCCTATATTATGTGCCGAGGGGCGTCATACAATCTGGGGCAGGTCCAAGCTGTCATTGCCGATGGTATTGAAAACAAGATCCTGGAGCTTGTTGACTATCCCGAGCAGATCCTCACCAAGAGCTGCCATTGTGCTGAGGAGATGTTGTGAAGAAGAGTTGGTGAGGAAAGAAAGTCGGAGGGAGACGGGGAGGTAGGAGGTCGCGTCTGGCGTAACCTAACAAATAGTGAATTAAAAGTGCTGAAGCGATAGCAGAACCCTGGCCCTTGCTGAAATGGCAGAGGATATCTCAGGGGCAGACGGACGTCTACAAAGCCCAAGATAGGAGAGTGCTCAGGGCGGGAAAGGAAAAGGTCACTTTATTTTGGGCACTCGAGATTCGAAGTTCATGCTCTTTCCAAGGTCCAGCATGGTTCAGGGTCCTTCGCGAGAATCTTATCCTGAAAACACAGGCATAAACGACTGAGCCACAGTGCCACTAACCATATTTTAGCCATACGTCAGCCACACTCTAGCCACCGCTATCTTCCTTTCCCCAAGTACGGAGTACTCCGTGTAGAACACAGAAAACCGTTCTGTATTTTGATCATGCCCACCAGCGCTTTGACTACTTTGCTTTCGATACTCAAGAGACCGGAGCTCTAGATCTTGCGAACACTTTCGATTACTTCCCTTCTGGCATACACACACTTGCTACATAAGAGCTCTTCCAGCTGACACACTGCCCGAGTTCCCGACTGGTCACAGGTTGCAGTCACAATGTATGGATCGTAGGCTGGTTTCTTATCTTGAGCACGTGTCCTGCGTCTCAGAGGCCTGTTTGAGTGAGATCAAGATATCCAGAGAAAGTTCTTTTTAAACAGGTACCCAGGTCCCTACCAACCTTTCGCTCCCCCTATTTCGTGTTCAGCACGTGCTCGCTTACCTCGAGAGCATTGACGCATCAATGACTTCATAAATATTAGACATCGAGGGCTGGTTTTGATGCGGAGAAATACTGTACGAATAGTGCAATTGTAACTCCAGAAGTTGCACAAGTAATCCTCATCCACCTTCCAATAACCTAAGTAATTTTCATTCACGTTTCCATCATGCAACTGCACCTTTTTTCTGTTCTGCTCTTTCTAGTGAGCCGATCAACACTCTGCTTCAGTAACTTAATCGTCCCAGGTCAACATGTCATTGAGAACGACAAGGACGTCTTCGACTCTATCCGAGCTGAGTAAGTTACATCCATCTATCTCGGTCAACAGAGCAACTGATAATGTACTCCAAGGTTGAAAGCTGCAAAAGTTATCCCAGAGGTCATTGATGATTTCAAGCCTAGCTGTTTCGTCGCTCCCTTCTATGGAAAGAAACGACGTCCTGTAGCCTTTGGCAACATATTCAAGACATCCCAGACGAAGGAGGTGCCCTCCGTAAAAATTGCCTGTCCTTTTCACAAGGAAACACCCAATCTTACGCTTGCCCTCACCGATCCAGATGCACCGTCACGAGATAATCCGAAGTGGTCAGAGATGTGTCACTTCATTGGCATTGTTCCTACCTGTGATATCCATGATCGTGATCATGATTTGAGCCTGCTTGGTACCGAGCTCAAGGAGGTTGTGAAGTGTAAGTACTATCTCATCCCGAACTCGAGCGTGTTTGTATTCAAGATGCATTATCAGATAAACCCCCAGGACCCCCGCCAAAGACGGGCTATCACCGATACGTCTTTTTGCTTCTTGAAGGGGATAACACCAATCTCACGGCACCTGAAGATAGGCAGCATTGGGGAACGGGAAAGGAGAGACATGGCGCTAGAGATTGGGCTAGAAAGGAAGGTTTGAAAATTGTTGGAGCAAATTTCTTCATTGAGAAGAACAAAAAACAGTGACTTGCCAGTACGATATGGTGCCAAGCCGCTCAGAAACCCCAAGCATGAGGAATGAAATTACCAATTTTCTCAGAGTATGCACAAAAGCTAAAGTTCTGAGAGCACGGAGAGTATTTTACCTGCAGAAGTGATGGTGGATGGATACAATCCCAATATCAATCTGAGGGATTCGAACCAACTCGGAAACCCGTACTTTCCAGCGCAAGCAAGCTTACCGCCGATATAAATACTACGAAGAGCGCTACTTGAGCTCGGAATTTAATGAGTACATTGTTCTCCTACTGCCAGTATTAAACTTTGCATGTTCCTAACCTAATCCATGAAGCTCTTTGGTGCGCCTAAAACACAATTCAATCGTCTAAAGTCGTCCGAGAGAACTCATAACCAACATCCAACCCATTTATTCCCCGCAAACATTTACGCCTCACAATAAGTGACAGAGAGAACCCCTGCGAAGTAGAATTCGGCATTTAATTCCGTCACCAAAAAATCAATTCCCTGCGTTCGGTACTTCTTTAGGCTCACCCCGCATCAAAATCCATGCTTGGCAACTGCAGGTCCTGGGATGACAACGTCACAACCCCTCATTGTAAGGCAGATATATGAAGGGGGTTTCTCGGATTGCTAGATACGGGCGTGATGGGATGAACCAATAGTCATAATGTTCATCTCAAATTTCGGGTTTATTTACCCCGCGTTTATCTTGGTATAGTGGGTTGAAGGAGGTTTTCCACTTCACGTTGTTTTTTCCCTCCCCTCTCACCGGTATAAATAAGTGATGACGTCTCTTTCTGTCATTGCTTGAGCTATAAACTTAATTCAAGTGTAGGAAAATCTAATTGTCTTCGTTTTACAAGGACGTCAACATGCAGGTCCAATTTTTCGTCTCAGTAATGCTAACATTCTTCTCGAAATCCCTCGCCCAACCACTAGGAACAATAAGTCCACTTGCTCTAGCCTGCGGACCCTCTTCAAACATACTGTGCATCAATAAATATGCATCCGTAATGCCCTATCACTTCTATCGTCAAGCAGACGACAATGGAACCTATGAAGACACATTCGCTTCAACATCCGTACCAAATGATACCTCCTTTGGTCTAGTCAGCAGAGCAGATTTCCTCGTCTTTGACCAACAACGAGGTCTGGAACTTCTTGGTGCAGCTCCAACTTATGATTTTATGTTTCAGGTGTCTGATGCTGTTCATGAAGCTCCTGTATGGTCGCCTGTTACAAATAAGTTGTACTTTTCGCAACTGGCTGGAACGACGAGTCCGCCGGGTTTTCTGCCCCAGTTGGTTGCCAATTTGAATTATGATCCTCCATATCTTGGGGAGTTGATTTCTGATCCTCCAATATATGCCCCCAATGGAGGAACGATATATGATGGATTGTAGGTTTCTTTGTGTCCTTGGATTGGGTCTTGCTCGCTAATGATTACCCGAAGGATCTATTGGGCAGTGTCGGGTGGGAACGATAGCATTAGTGGCATTGAAGAGAGACCTGGTATAGCGACTTTAGACCCCACAACGAATAAGACGGTTACGTTGTTGAACAACTACTTTGGGTATTATTTCAATACTGTTGATGATATCTTTGTTGATGACAAGGGCGATGTCTGGTGAGTGTTCATATATCTCGCGCTTACTTCGAAAGCGCTTATATTAATGGCCACAATATAGGTTCACGGATCCTCGTAAATGCCCCGATAACGAGACTGAGATATTGGAGAGCTAATACAAGAACAGAATACTCATGGTTTAACGCATTAACGGATACTGCTCCACAACTAGGAACAGCATCTTATCGTTTCCGTCCTTCAACTGGCGCAGTCAACATCATCGACGACTCCATCATCCAACCAAACGGAATAGCAATTTCTCCTCGCTTGCCCAACTGCTCGTCTCGAACAGTGTACCTTACTGATTCTGGAGCAATCCAAGGCCCAATTCTGCAGTCTATTGGTAGCCAGGGCACTAAGTTTAATACAACTGGGAAGAGGACGGTTTATGCTTATGATTTAACCGAGGATGGGAATCATATTATCAACAAGAGGCCAATTTATCTGGCCCAAGATTGGATTCCTGACGGGTTGAAGGTTGCCAGGAATGGTTATGTTTGTGAGTTGCCTATTTCATCAAATCCCTGCACAATTTGAAAGCTGATATGATGTGTTCCAGTGACCGGTGCTGGCAAAGGGGTCGATGTATTGGATCCAGAAGGAACTTTGCTGGTCAGAGTACAGACCAACTTTACTGTGCAGAATTTCGCCTGGACAGGAGCAGACTACAAGGAATTCTGGATCGTGGGAAATTCTGGGGTTGCGAGGGTTAGATGGGACTTGGCAGGACAGGAGCTCAAATAGAAGGCCATCCACGAGGCGCTTATATAGAGCCTAATTCCTTAAAAATCTATCACAGTCCGTGAAGCTAGGTTGAAAAATAACCCCCGTTCTTACTTATTGCTTGAGATGCGCCAATATAGCCCTCAGTCTCCGGAGAGCTTGCGGTTCTTCCGTACTTGGTTCAGCGTTGCTCATCTCCTCAACTTCGTGACGAGCTTCTTTGATTAGGGGCAAAAGGCCTCCCCAGACCTCATCAGCGTAACGAGTTAAAACGCCTTCCCATTGCTCCCTGAAAGTTTCTCTGTTGAGTCCAATATACATATACGACTCTCCATTTGCCTCAGTCTGAGGTAGCCTCATAATGTTTGAAGCTCCAAATTCAGGTATCAAATTGAGAGGATGGTCAGAAGGGATGGGCTTGTGTGGGTTAGGTGGAGGAAACAAGTCCTTGGTCATGGCTCTGAGTTGAGCCATTTGTTCGGCCGTGAGATTCCAATCGACTTCTTCTGATTCAGCGACTGGATCCTCCAAATTCTCATTTTCTAGAGGCCTAGAAAGTAGAGCAAGAACTTCATCGCCATCACGACTCTCCTGTTCGGTAATAGTCCTGCCGTTTGAAATTTGTTGCGGCTCCGATTCTAAGGACGCGTCAAAATGCTGCGACCGTGCCCATGCTTCTCCCCACGAATTCCCCATACTGGGGTTCTCAAGCGAAGGTTCTGCAACGCTCTGAGATGGAGTGAAGGACTCCGTGGAATCCAAGAATGATCGAAACTCATTCTCTGCTGTTCTCACGTGTTCCTCCTCATGCCCAAGTCTGAACCCATTTCCTTGGTGGCTGACATTTTGAGCACATTGTTCAGGTCTTATACTTGTTTCTGCCCAGGCTGAACTCGCCCCCTGGCTTGACGACTGACCTTTGCCAGCGCTTGCAAGAGCAGCAGAAGCTCGTTCATTGAACTCATTGCTGCCAGGCGTTGCCAAAGAACTCCTTGTCAGCCCACTTGCCGAGGTTGCAATTCGCGAAAACATAGAGCCTTGTGAAGATCCAACTTGCTGTGATGCTTCAGGTTCTTCCTCATACCTGGCATGTCCTTTGCCTTTATTGTCGCCCATCTCCTGTCTCGCATTGAACCAGATAGTGGAATTCCTCAAAGAAGTTGTAGAAGGTTGAACTTTCGCTTTCGGTGATAGAAGTGATGTTTCAACCGAGCTGCACGTGCCTGTGAATAGCTCGAGTCTGGTCGCCTTAGGAAAGGCCTTTAGATACTGATTGTTTGCGGTGCTCAATGGGAATGTTTGAATTGTAAAAATTCACACTAGAGGTTCTGATAGTAAAGGCGACTGGGAATTATAAATCACAAAATTCAACCAACAAATAACGTCGGGTTGAAGGTGACGTTTGTCATCAATATCTTCTAGTTGGCATTATTTTGTTGGCCTTGCCTGGTTAAGGCGTTCGCTCATCACTGCTCTTGCTTCTCGCCAAGAGGCAGTCAAACCCCACGACACTTCTATAGGAACTTCGACACGCCACGCCAGTACCCATCATCAATTTATTCCTGCATTGACACTGCGATCGATATTCACGCGCAAACCCCATAGCAATCCGCCAGCGCTCTTAAAGATCTGATAGCAGTCCGTGCCGCCTGCCTGTCGGTGTCGCCTTCTCTCCAGCCCTTGCCCATCCCGTCCTCAGCCTCTCGCGACTGCCCCCCCATAAACGATCTCGACGCGATCGAGCTTCTGAGCAAGTGTCTACTCGGCGTAATCTTCTTCTCCCTTGGCCAACTACTCGGTGAGGAACCGTAATCCTCAACACGGGCAGGAAAAGATGGTAGAAGGAGAACCGAACTCTCCTACATGGAAGTTCACACAGTCAGTATATGCTTGATACCTTCCCTTGATCCCTGCCAAGGCAGCTGTGTTATTCAAAATCTGCACAGCTTATGCGGGAGTTGAGATTGGATACCTTTCATGCTCTGGCGCAATCAACAACGGTCGGATAGCGCTAATGTGTGTGCAGATGTTTCGGTGATAAAGGCGACGTAGAGGATATCACAGAAGGTGCGTAGCATTACTTTAGAAGTCATCTTGCAACCTATCTTTGAGGAAGCTTTCCACTTTGGACAACCTGCCGCTCTCTATCTAGGTGCTTGTTAACACAACGCTAACATATTGCTTATGTAGCGGATATCATATCGACGGTCGAATTTGATCACACTGGGAACTATCTTGCTACTGGAGACAAGGGCGGGCGTGTAGTTCTTTTTGAGAGAAACGAGACGGTATGGCTATAAAACTCTAGTTTTACTACAAGTTCGATACAGGACGCTGACATCTGCAGAAAAAAACATGCGAGTACAAATTCCACACCGAATTCCAATCACACGAACCAGAATTCGATTATCTTAAATCCCTTGAGATTGAAGAGAAAATCAATAAGATCAAGTGGTGCCGGAGACAAAATGCTTCGCACTATTTATTATCAACAAATGACAAAACCATCAAATTGTGGAAGGTATTTGAGAAGTCACTGAAGGTGGTTGCAGAGAACAACCTTTCACACGATCTTACGCCAGCAGGGGGTGTATCTGGAGGCGGCGGGGTTAGGCCAATCTCAAATGTTCACTTCAACAGTTCCCACGACCTCAAGTTACCACGCCTCACACATCATGACACAGTTGTTGCCGCCGTACCTCGACGAACATACGCAAATGCACATGCTTATCATATCAACAGTATTTCTGTCAACAGTGACGGAGAGACTTTTATTAGCAGTGATGATCTACGCATAAACTTATGGAACTTGAACATTCAGGACCAGAGTTTCAATATTGTAGATATCAAGCCTGCCAATATGGAGGAATTGACCGAGGTTATCACAGCAGCAGAGTTTCACCCACAGAGCTGTAACTGGTTCATGTATGCGAGTTCCAAGGGCACAATCAAACTTGCAGATATGAGAGAGAGTGCTCTTTGTGATCAGCACGCTAAGCGTAAGTTCGATCTACAAGCTTATTGTTTGGCTCTACTAACGAGCCATACAGAATTTGAACAGGAAGAAGATCCTTCTGCACGCTCATTCTTCTCTGAGATCATATCATCCATCTCGGATGTCCGGTTCTCCCACGATGGCCGTTACATCCTTTCTCGTGATTATCTCACTGTTAAGATTTGGGATGTAAATATGGAGCGTCAGCCAGTCAAGACGATTCCAATCCATGAGCATCTTCGACCTCGTCTATGTGATACTTACGAGAACGACAGCATTTTTGACAAGTTTGAAGTTGTTTTTTCTGGAGATGCCAAGAATGTTATGACTGGTAGCTACAACAACAACTTCATGATCTATCCTTCAGATCCGGACAAGGAAGTAGAGGTTGTCTTGCAAGCTGATAAGTCTGCTTTCAAGGCGAAGAAGGTTGGTGTGCCAACCCCTATCAACTCATCTACCAGCCCAACCGCAACAAACGGGAAGAAGGGTGGTTCTCGGGCCGGTAGTCCCGCGGCGGGAGCGTCTGGTCAAGGTGGTCGTATGAGAAAGGAGACCGATGCCGACCAGATTGATTTTAACAAGAAGATCTTGCATATGAGCTGGCATCCATTCGAAGACAGCATTGCTATTGCAGCAACCAATAATGTAAGAAAGCCTTTTGTGTGCTTTGAAGTACGTGACTAACATATATTCTCAGCTCTTCGTTTTCTCTGCATTGTAGAATTTGATTAGCACTTGGAAGAGGTCTCATGGTCATATCCCATCGGCGTTTCAGTGCGAGGTTGGCTATAGCGTTCCCAGACTTCTCTTGTTCCCGGGTTCCCAATTCCGTTCATACTTGGGCTTTTTTAGGTCACGAGAAACGAACACAATATCATCGATGATAGAGCGGTTGCCATAAACCAAAGCGGGCGGGCGTGGGTTGATTTACATGGATGACTGGTGATTGGCAGTCTAAATAAGGGCGTGCGGAGGATAGTTCTGTGCTCTCTGCTTGCTCAGCTTTTTTAGAGGGCACCTTTCCCGTATTTGGTCATGTGTAGGGGGTATTCCTCTACATGTACATTTGGGCGGGTGTCTTCTTCTGCGAATCCAGTAAACTAGGTAGTCAAATGCAGATGAATAAAGAAAAGCACATGTAAAATGACTTGCTATGTGCACGTAATAATGCTATATAAAATACTAGGTGCGTTTCGGCCCTTAGGCCAGCGCTCCGATCTCCGCCAGTCTGGTGAAGGACCTTCCTATGCAGGTAGGTATCTATGCATGACACACAGACTAACCAGCCCTGCAAATTTAAGCATAAAACCTGTTTCCCAAGAAATAGACGGGGATTTGTTGCCGTATGTCTCGTTCTTCAAGCCACATCCGCGCCGGTCGGCAATCGTGGATAAAGTCCACCATCCAGGCATCGGACCGGGGTTGGCACAGGCGGCCTACAGGCCCAAACTACGGTACAGGCGGGCTGACAACATGCCCAAAGACTAATTACCACACACCGTGCAGCGGACTCATATCGCTATTCATCCATACGCATACCCTATACCAGGCATTTGCAAAAATCCGCTGCCAATCTCGGCATTGGTGCCTGAAGCGTGATCCCTTCTTCCTAGGTACGTCCTCGTGGCTTATTGAATAAAACCGAGTCCCGCAGTCTAGACATATACGTGTCAAATCGCACGACATTGCACGCTGCCTTGTATGATTTGCATGCACTACACGCCACTGCATCAACTGCCTTTTTCTCCAATCTCCACGAAGAGGACTACGAAACAAGCATATGCAGCCTGTCTTCAGCACAGTGCCGCCATACTGCTATGGCGAGAAAACGCAGAGCTGACTCCAATAGCAATCAGTCGAGCCCCATGACCGTTCAATCCACGGCACGACGTCGCTCGACCCTTCAAAAGATCCAATCACCTGCTTCTGATGGCGATGTCATAGTCCCAAAGGTCATAAACGCTGCGCCCTCGCTGGAGAAGGCCGAGATGTATGGCATAGATGATGAGCGCCCAACATCCTCGCGGATGATGGCACTGGCTGGACGCATTTTTATAGAGACAATTCCGCAGTGGCTTGCTGTTGGTGGTATGCTGGGTCTCATATTCGGTGGGTGCTGCTCGAATGTGAGTCTTCCCTAGAAGATGGAGTTGGCTGTGCATAAATACTCACAACGAACGTACCAGGTTTTCGCATTAGAGGCCATTGTAAAGTAAGTCTAGCGGAGCTGCCGGAGTCCATTTCCTCTTTCCTGAGTTGATGCTAATAATCTTCATAGAGTTGAACCAGATAGCGGTACGTTTTCTATATGTTCGCCAGACCCTCTCACGTTCTAACAATTACAAGGAACCCTTATGACCTTTGTTCAATTCATCTTCGTCTCGGTTCTTGGTTATATTTCACAATTCGACAGCAACAGGCCTAGCAAATTTTTCCTCAGGCAGAATCGAGTACCCATCCGCCGATGGCTCATTAATATTGTTCTATTCTTCACCATCAATCTGTTGAATAATCATGCTTTCAGCTACAATATCTCAGTTCCAGTCCATATTATTTTGAGATCGGGAGGGAGCATCACAACTTTGGCAGCAGGCTTTATTTGGGGCAAGCGATTCTCACGAATTCAAGTCTTCTCCGTCACGCTTCTGACGATTGGCGTAATAGTTGCCGCATATTCTGATGCGCAGTCAAAGGTAAACATCAATTATTAAATAGTAATGAGCTACACTAAATTCCATTACAGAGATCTGTAGAGGCTGAACAAGGGATACCCGCCTTCAGTACTGGCCTTCTTGTACTATTCATTGCCCAGATACTGTCTGCTATCATGGGTCTATACACAGAAGAGACGTATAGAGAGTATGGGCCACATTGGAAAGAGAACCTATTCTACTCGCATCTACTCTCTTTGCCGCTTTTCATTCCATTTCTGCCTTCGATTTGGAATCAGTTTCTGAGACTGGCAGCTTCACCGCCCTTGTCTTTTCCAAATTCTGAAGCTATGCTTAATCTTCCCATGGATTACCAGCAGTTATTAAGCACGATTCATGTCCCAAGTCAACTTGCATACCTCGTTATGAACGTACTAACCCAATATGCCTGTATCCGAGGCGTTAACCTCCTTGCATCTGCTGTCTCTGCACTCACAGTAACGATTGTTCTGAACGTTCGAAAGCTGGTTAGCTTATTATTGAGCATATGGCTGTTTGGAAATCAGCTTTCTCCGGGAACATTATTAGGAGCTTGCATCGTCTTCTTTGCAGGAGGTATGTACAGTTTAGATGGATCAAAACATTCTGGCAGGCCAAGACACAGGCAAAGTGTTGGATTGATCAGCTTGAAAAGTGGATCTACCAGTAATGGCAAGGTTGGATAAAGGCTGTTCAAAAGGAAGGCTATCATATATAAGAATAGAAAAGATGTTCATGAAAAGTCTCTTGGCCGATTCCTACACAGTTGATAGACGAACCATATAGTGTAAAAAGAAGCGATAAACCCTGAGTAGTATTAACGCCTGATCAATAATTACTTTGTTTATGGTTGTGCAAATTCTAACATTTTCCCTATCTGTAATATTTGGAATGCCGCTTTGAACTATCCAGTCGTTCCATGGCATCTAGCCTGGTGAAGCCTTGCGCGCGCTCAAAACACGTATTTTTGTATTACGATACAGCCTCGCCAGAAACTTTCTTATTCCAGTGGTACAAGGGAGTCACCTCAACAGCGTAGCAACGACGAGGATTCAACACAGTCTGACTCTGTTTTCCCATTTTCTCGCAATCTGTGTAGCCAAAATCAGTTGATCTATTCTTTTCCCATCGAATGCATGATTAAACGATGACTGGTATGTCAGAAATCCCATTAACTCCTGGTTAGGGCTGCTTCTGGTGAATGGTAAAGCGAGGGGATCTCTCTGTAGCTTACAATCCTACCTAGGTCCGCAAGTTCAGGCCTCCAAGCCAGCACGGTTCGAACCGCAATCTGAAGACGAGGACGAGAACAGAGAGCGCAGTCCAGGTTCGGAAGAATCATGGGACGAACGGCATGACATTCAAGCTTCAATGCTTCCAGAAGCTGCTTTGAGAACTCAAGACAAAACACCCGGGGAAAGTACACCTTCAGAGGTACAAGATGGCATGTTACCAAGAGACATTCAGCGCAAAACGGCATACTATGACTACGCGGCCGAGAAGCAATTGAGCCAGGCAGACGCAAAGCTGTTCTACCAACGGAGCCAATTGGAGGCCCAGAAGACAGGAGGGAGTAACAATTGGGGAAATTCACAAGTTGATGAACACGGAAGTCCGGTTCTCGTAGCTCGGGGTTTATCCACTATCCTCGATATGGAGCAAGCAGACTTGCGAAGATCTGGGAGCATAACATCCGCGAAGAGTGGACACGGAATATCAAGAACTTCTACGGGCATTACTGATGACAGGAGAAATCTTGATAGCAGTGGAGAAGATGATGGATACGGGGTCTGGGGATCATCCACAGGACTCCATCGGACAGATTCCCTTCTTCGTGCTGATCACGCTGCGAGGGATCACTCTGAACACCCGCATCTTCCACATGAGCCAAAACCATTTCTGCAGGCTGAGGGTTTGCACGGTGCTGGTGCTGGCGTAGGCTTAGGTAGTGGAGTTGGTGGGTTTGCAGACAATGATGGTCGCATCACTTCTGAGCTGAGCACTATTTACACCAACATCCAAAAGATCCTCGATATACGTCATAAGTATATACGGCTTTCTTTGCAAGAGGATGGTGATAACCCAAAGGATGAGCCGAACTGGAATATTTATCCACCGCCACCCCAGCCTGCTTGGCATGAGGGACGAGAGAGAGCGGGCACGAATGGTATGAACAGCATCGGTAATAGCATGGCTAATAGCATTGTGCTTCCTCAAGAGAGACCAAGTACTAGAAGCAGTGACCATAGACCATCGATGAGCTCAGCAGCACCGCAGAGTCCAAAGGTTCCCCAACCTCCTCGTCCACAACGAAAGGCAGGCCAAGATATCGGTACTGATTTTGAACTTGAAGATTTGCTGCCCGTGCCTGGCCCTTCTGAGATCGATTTGACATTTCGGCTTGATGAGAATAGTGTCTATCAGGTGTATGAACAGTCAGGCGCAGAAGATATTGGTACACCAGTTCTCAACATACCAACAATTCGTGAGTTCTACATGGATCTCGAAACAATCTTGAATATTTCATCCGATGGACCCAGCAAGAGTTTTGCTTTTCGTCGACTGCAGTATCTGGAAGGCAAATTCAACCTTTACGTGCTTCTCAATGAGTACCAAGAAATGGCAGACAGTAAACGAGTCCCCCACAGAGATTTCTACAACGTCAGAAAGGTTGACACTCACGTTCATCATTCGGCTTGTATGAATCAGAAGCACTTACTACGATTCATCAAGAGCAAGATGAAGAAGTGTCCTGATGAGGTTGTTATGTTTCGAGATGGAAAGCATCTTACACTGGAGGAAGTTTTCCAGAGTATCAATTTGACTGCATATGATCTTAGTATTGACACGCTTGATATGCATGTAGGTACTGTTCAGAGAACATCTTTAACCGTAGCTGATTTTCGACAGGCTCATACAGACTCCTTCCATCGCTTCGATAAGTTTAATCTGAAGTACAACCCAATTGGGGAATCGAGGCTGAGAACAATTTTCTTGAAGACAGATAATTTCATCAATGGTCGCTATCTTGCAGAAATCACCAAAGAAGTCATCTCTGATCTCGAGTCAAGCAAGTACCAGATGGTGGAATGGCGCATATCCATCTACGGCAGGACTATCGATGAATGGGACAAGCTAGCCGCATGGGTTGTCGACAACAAACTCTTCTCTCATAACGTGCGATGGCTAATCCAAGTTCCTCGTCTCTTTGACGTCTATAAGTCAAGCGGCTTAATGCAGAACTTTGAGGAGGTCATTGTAAATCTTTTCCAGCCTTTGTTCGAAGTCACAAAGGATCCATCGACCCATCCTAAGCTACACATCTTCCTCCAACGTGTCATTGGTTTCGACAGTGTTGATGATGAGAGCAAAGCCGAGCGCAGGCTTTATAGGAAATTCCCCGTGCCAAAGGTATGGGACTCGAAGCAAAATCCTCCTTACAGCTACTGGATTTACTATTTGTTTGCCAATATTGCTTCGTTGAATGTCTGGCGAAAACAGCGTGGTTTCAATACTTTCCTGTTGCGGCCTCATTGTGGTGAAGCTGGCGACACCGACCATTTGGCAGCGGCTGTGCTTTGCTGTCATAGCATCAGCCACGGCTTGTTGCTGCGCAAGGTGCCACTTTTGCAATATATCTTTTACTTGGAACAAATTGGAGTGGCAATGTCTCCCCTTAGCAACAATGCTCTCTTCTTAGCATACGAGAGGAACCCATTTCTTCAGTATTTCAAGAGAGGTCTTAACGTGTCCCTCTCGACTGATGATCCCCTCCAGTTCGCCTTTACCAAAGAGCCCTTGATTGAGGAATACTCGGTCGCTGCACAGATCTATAAGTTGAGCGCTGTAGATATGTGTGAACTGGCGAAGAACTCAGTCAAGCAAAGTGGGTTCGAGCACGCTGTAAAGCAACGATGGCTGGGCCCAGATTACAATTTTCCCGGTGTTAAAGGCAACACGATGGCAAAGAGTAACGTACCGAATATCAGAGAAGGTTTCAGGCACGAGACTCTCTTACAAGAATTTGCTATGTAAGTCTCCTTTTCATCCGTACATGGGCAAAATTTAACATGAATAGGATTGAACGCTACACAGCCATGGCAACACCCGCACCTACTGCAACTTCAGCCAACAAATTTGAAAGCCAGTATCCACCCCTGCAACCACCACCATCTCCCAGCTCCTCGATGAAAACCAACCTTTCCTCTAGCGCTCAAGCAATTGAATCCGTCACAATAGCCCAACCCTACTCGCCATTCCCGGCCCAAGCAGCACGCATCCCAATCTCCCACTCCCAACCGCATCTTGACACCTACCAAGCGTCAAACTCTTCTATCACAAATTCACACTCACGCGACCCCTCCAGCCAGCACACCGTGGCATCACCTCACCTGAACAATGCAAATGTCTCCCGTGAGACCTCTTGGCCGGTTGAGGGTTTTGGTGACCTACACCTGAGTGGCAGTGAGCCGAGAATATTTCCTGGTATCGTAAGTCGGACGCAGAGAAATGAGAGCGGCTCCGAGCGTGACTGGCGACTTGAACGAAAGACTACGACAGCGCCGGGTAGAGATGATGGAATTGCTGAGCTGAGCGATGGGTCTATGGAAGAGGCAGGCGGGAGGGATGAGGATGATGAGTGATATACCCTGTATTTTCTTGAATTGCATTGGCTTTGCAAAGCTGAATGTGGTGGTATGTGGATGGGATTGAAGGGATATTGACGACAAAATCAAATTAAATCAAATAAAATAAATTCAAACCAGAAATTGCAATTGCAATGGGCTTCATTTGTAATGAGCAGTGTCTAAAATAGAGCTCTTAGTATGAATATAATGACATCAATGTGATTGTATAGATGCATGACTAAGGAATCGAAAAATGAGTTGTAAGTGACTAGGTAGT
>JAJONI010000189.1:4408-34244 GCA_022190145.1 Pezicula rhizophila
ATGACATCTATTATCTCAGTCTAACACTCTCCCCAATGCAATGCAAATGCAAAGCCGTATCTTTGCCTCCCGATCCAGTTGAAAGATGCAAATAGCCAAAAAAGCCTTCCTGTATAATTATAGTACTAAACGTTATCATCGAGCCCCCCTTAAAAACAATTATAAAACACTAATGCACGGTATCTCACGAACTTGAAGTACAGACATTCCCAAAGGCTCTGGGGAGTAGGTTCAACGACGACCCTATTTCCTATGCTTACAATTGACATGTACAAGTCGGTGTTCATAATCAGTATGTTTGCCCTCGATAACCATAGCGGTCAACTTGCCACCACTGACGCAACCAGTATCAATACCCATACTGTATTTCTCAATCTGCAAGCCGCGTTTCGCATCGTGGGCGTAGATAACTGTCGAGCGATCTTTTTTCGGGAGTGATTTTTGGAATTTGTTCCATGCCTTCTGCCATGCCTTGCCATCACGCTCATCGCTTGGGACGCCATCCTTGGAAATGGACCTCATATTCATGACCATAGCCGGATCCTGACTTTCGAGCTTGACCCCTGGTGCAAGACCAGCATGCACAACAACGACCTCGCCCATAGTTCCGCATTGCCCAACTCTCAAAATGACCGGGCATTTCTTTAACCAACGAATCCGCTCTTCGCCTAAAGCTCTAACCAGTGCCCGATCATCATAATCGCCCTTACTGAAACTCAATTCCTCAAGGTCATCTTCGTCGTTCGTGACATCTTCTTCAGGGCCAGGCGTCTTCATACTGAGGTGCGTTTTCGACATGTCTTTGTGAACAAGTAATACGCGATCTTCGTGGTTTCCTCGCAAACCCGTTGCGCCCAATTTCATAGCTAAGTCGACGACACCGGCTGAGTCCGGACCTTTGGATATCATGTCCCCAGCTAGTATCAAATGGTCCTTCTTCTTATCGAAGTTCACCTTATCTAGCAGCTTCACCAATTCAGCCTTCATGCCATGCACATCACCTACAACCACTAATCTTCCCTCTCCTCGATTCTTGCCTGTCTCTGGCACATATTTCTTAGGCAGATCTAGTAGCTGTATTATCTCGTTGAAAGTAGGAGTAGCAGCACCCTTGTAGTGTTCGTCTTCATTTTCCGCAAGATTCGCATTTCCGAAGAGGCCTTCAGAGGTGGTGGAAAGTTCCGAGTTGTGGGCGAGTAGATAGTAGGTTGGCCATATCATGGAAAAGAGGAGGATGGCATAGATGAAGATGCTACGACGAGATCGGGGGCGGCTTATTTGCGCTATGGCCGCCTCTTCGGTGTTGGTTGACCGGCTGGTCATATCGAAAAAGAAAAAGAATGCTGATTAGAGACTTGCTTTTGTACGGACTGGTGATGATATCTAGGATGGTGGTTGATGCTCGCTGAGGGAGGTAGGTGATCGTGTGCCGCGCGGGGGGTATAGTGGTTCAAAAACGAATACGGATTTCTCTTTGCTGTATATAGGCACTGTTTCCTTTCTGTTGCCTGAGCCTAAGTATACCCGCATTTACACAAGTCGTTCCTGTATCACCAGGGCATTCTGGTCCAAAAAAATAAATAAAAGAAGACAAAGAGCACTAGGTATCCGGGTCGCTCGGAATCGGCATATTTGAAAGCGACATTGCAAAATTCAAATGACGTGGGGTGAGAGACTCCAGTTTCCTTGGATTACGATATTTGACGTCTGTATATTACTACCTCCACCCCACTGGTCACTCGCACTCTCACACTTCCGCTTTCAGCCAGGAAGAGGCAATCTAGTTGTCGCAATTGGCACAGGGAGCACAAGCTGCATTTGCGACAGCAGTCTTCTACTAAAGGTTTCTAGGACGATAAGAAGGAATCTAATTCAGGTAAGTCGAGGACGAGTCCGGTACTTTGGCCTGTGTGCTCATTCTCTCCCCCTTTCCTAACTCCAAGCCTATTAACTTTTCAGCTGGCTATATGTCTATCCAGGGTATACTATCCGTGTCCTGACACCTGACCTCCTCTCATAGTATTTGATGTTGTTTAATATCAAGCCTCACCAGCGTACATCGTCTGCTTCATCGCTTGCCCTTCTTTTTCTTCGCCTGACCCCCATTATCCCGATCATTAGACGCCATATTTCCCACAGTCTCCACACCCTTCACAACTCCACTGACAGCTTTGCCTGCCCCCAAAGTAATTCCTCTTCCAACCTTTCCCTCGAAACTAAGTGCACTGCCGATACTACTACTCCTGGCCGGACTTGATCTCCCATTTGTCTCGTTGATTCCATCTAAACGATTAAGAGCTTTGCGTGGTGTCGAGTTCACGGGTGGTGATCCAGATGTTTCTGCCGTCGAGTCGTAGTCATCTTGCATGCGTGCTCTTTTACCTACCATGATATTAGGGAAGTCTCGCGGTGGTTCGATGGTTGCTACAGGGGAAGCAATATCGTCCCACGAATGATCGACAGCTGTTAAGCCTCGCTCGTCATCGCTTACATATGGAGCTGCCATCAAGGCTGGCCTCCCGAGCCCGGCCCCCAGGCTCGCATGTCTTTGCGCTCTGTAGCGAGCATACTCTTCTTTTGAATGCTCAGCATCGGTGAAACTTTCCAAAGCGTCGAAAACGTGAGGGAAAACGAGAGTATTAACCTCTCGCGCCCAGAGAAAGTCAAGGTGCTCGTAGTGAGGGATTTCAGTGGCCACAGTATGAGACGGAAGTTCTTTCAGCATGACATTGATGTCTACTAACGAGTCTGAACCGCCGTATACAAGTACGATAGGGGTTTTGATGTTGCGAGTGGGGAATTTGGCAACTTTCGTGTACTTGGAAACTGATCCTATGGTGAGGGGTGGTTGGACATCGTCATCATACATTTGGAAAGACTGTGTGCGGATGATTTGGAACCAATGGACTACGGATTTAGTCGAAGTGAAAGAATATAGATGAGGATAAGCAGCAAGCTTCTGAGAGGTCGACATGTTTCGGGCGTGCCAACCGAAGAGAAAGGAAAGACCCATGTCAATGACCTTGACAAAAATCGGTGGGTACAGAAGAGATTGCCACATTGTTGCTGATGCAAGGATTGAGCGTCGGCTAAATAGAAGGTAAAGAACTTGTGGTGAGGCTTTAACAAGAGCATCCACAATGCCATTTGAAAGACCAGCTGGAGCCATGGCAGGTGCAAGGGCGATGAAGACATTAACTTGCTCATTGAGCTTGGGGTGGACAGCCAGTGTGGCAAAAGCTTGTGCTGTGCCTTGGGAGAAGCCGATGTAAGATAGCGATGGAGCGCTAGTTGTAGACAGAACGTATTGGATAGTTTCTGGGATATCGTAGAAGGCGAATTCGTCCATTGAGAAATTCCAAAATGGTATATCCGTTGGGGAGTGATGGATCGACTTTTTGGAGTATTTGTTTCCGCGATTGTTTCCAAGCTATACTGTATCAGTGGGAAACGTTTTTCGATGTGATAGAGTCACTTACCCAGACATCGTAGCCCTGTTCTACCAAGACAAATGGAAGACATCTCTGTTCATCTGTCAAGCATACCCAAACCTCACTATTCATCATCAAACCGTGGTGGAGGTAGACGACCTTCTTCTTGATACTGTTCTTTCCGCTGTTGACTTTCATATCTTCTTCTCCCCTTTTCCAACCTAGTCGGTGAATTCCAAGTAAATATCCATCGCTAGTACGCACGACGTGCTCTTCAGCGTAGTACCCGTACAGAGCACATAGGTCAACGAAGTCGGAAGCATCTCGAACCTTGCTCGAGACATCTATCCTATGTCAGCGCTCCTTCTTCGGTCTTATATGCCTGGTCCTTACTCTGCTTCCTGGACTCTGACTTCTTGTCTGCCGGCGATGTAAATCGGTTGAATACTCGTCTGGAGGCTCGATAGCACAATTGTATTATGGTAGAAGCTTGATGAGTGTTAGCAATACCTCAAGATTAAACCAAAGCATAGGTACATACGTAACGCAAGAGTAAGGATTCTGATTATGGCTTCCAAGCCAACAAGAAAGAAAGAACCCACCAGGGCAGTGTACTCGCTCCTAGAAGCAGGATCAGTGGGGAGGTTCCGCTTCATATCTGCAAGTAGCTGTCGTCAGGAAAGGGTATAATTCATACAGGTTGAGTCGACCAATGAAAGGTATCCTAGGAGGCATCGTAGGTGCTTCGGGAAAAGGCAAATATGTACAAAGTTGGGCGAACTAAGGAAGGTACGATTGTACACGTCGTAATTAGGGGGGGGGAATAGGTGAGATTTTTGAGGGGAATGCCCTCTGTGCTGTCTACTAGCAATTACTGGAACCATATCAGCATCATCATCTTTTTTTCGCATGAGCGCTGGCATTTTTAATTGCAAAAGGGGAGCTCCACAGCAGTATAACTTCAACTTTACCTTTTAAATTTGCAATTTCACATGCCAACACGCTCCTGTGGTCGCACGCGACTATTTGGACAAGACAAAACCACCAAACCAAACCAAACAAAACAAGCGCAGCAAAGGTCGTTAGAAAAATAAAACGTAAGGATATAACAGAACTTCTCACGCCTCAGTGAGAGGCAACCTGAGAGCAACGACAACAATAATAATAAGCAATGATACACAAACGAGAGAAAGCTCCACCAGTAGCGATTATTGTACTGGCACAAGAGGTCGCCAATGACAAGCCAATCCTTGCCTCAAGCAGCCTCAACGGCTTACGTCACCGGCAAGGAGTAACAAATGACCGAGTCTATGCCAGAGTTGGGGCACAGGAGGAACTGCTGGATCTGAATTGCGCGCAGTTCATTGGTCGAGCTGCTTTTGCGACTGGTACCTCTCATCAGATCACCCTCCCCTCCGGTACAACAATTCCATCTTTCTTCTCGCCGAGCACCTGCCGTAAATACAGAACCGACCTTCTTCTCTTGAAGTTTGCCGGCCTCTACACCAAGGGCTACCTACAAAGAGCTGCCAAAACCAACGTTGAGAATTGGGTGCGGAACGAAGAAAAGAGGGAAAAGCGCAAGCAGGAACATCTTAAGATGCCGAGCTCTTGTAAAGATATCCGTACGTTCGCTTTCTTTACATGTGCTCGTGTATTGTATGAGCTAAAAATCAGCAGGCGCAGCATTAGCAGAATGTCTACAAAACTCCGACTGTATAATGATCGAACGAAATAAGCCATCCGACTGCCTACGCCCACCTCTTTCTGATACTCTACCTACACAATGCCAGCAACTTAAGAAAGGATACGGTGAATGCAAACGCGGAATGGTAGATATGCGGAAACGATTCAGAGGAAACCAACCGATTGCTCTGAGTAAGGAGATTGAGGGTGGTGGTGCTACGACCAGTAGCGGGCAGCTGTATGCCGGTAAGCCGGCTTTTGAAAGTACTGCCAAGGAGACGAGTGGTAATGAGCCAATTGAGAGGGATTGGAGGGAGGTAGAGAATGAGAAATTTAGGAAAGGTTGAGATTAAGGAGTGGAGGGGCTGAGCGAGAAGTTTTGACGTCGAAGTCAGCAAAAGAAAACATGAAATGAGGATGACTGTATAATGCTGTATAATATCGCCAGACATCTGGTTGAGCGAGCGCATTGCATCCAGGGCGTTGAATTGCGCATTTGCAAAAAAAAAGGGTCATTTGGACTCTGTACAATACCACGAGATTCCGAAATTTCGCATGTATGTCATGGCTGGTTCTGAGCAAAAACAGGTGGTAAGGAAGAATGGTTTGAGTCTTTGTTGACCCGAGGATCCATTTTGACGTTTTCCTTTAGGCTTTCAATTCTCACAATCACCTTCAAACAGGAGAGAGTTGAGCTGCAATAGCTGTCGCCTCCATCCTCAATAGCTTCTGGCTTTTATCTTGAAGGAGAAGCGATAAGTTGTAGATATTGATGTTGAAAAAGACTGCTCATTAGTTCCATACTAGCCGGCCTGAATGCAGGAGCTGACTTTGTACTTTGTAGTATGCCTTGCCTACTATTGCGCTGCTCGCCGGTAAAAAGTTATAGGCACCTCAATTAGAAGCACAGCTGCAATACACTGTGTTTCAATGTACTCAAATTAGGCTCGATTGCCTTCGTAATCTACATAGGTACAGTTTAACTCATGTTATTACCCATTGCCCACGAATCCTAATCTACGAATGACAGCCCGTAATTCACTTTGCATAAGTTGAGCTGGAGTGACCATCCATTGTGGTTGAATAAATTAAGCGAGGCTAACCTCAAGGCTTCCTCCTCGATTCCTGCAAGGCTTTTGGTTGGATTCGTGGTGAGCGGTACAAAATGCGTAGCCTATATTGCGCTAGCTTACTCGATACTCAACAACTCATCTCAGAGCCTTGTGAAGGCCATCACTTTTACACACCAAATCCAACCTTCTCAGTGAAACCCCTCATTGTGAGCGCTATCATCGCAGTTCTCTGGTATCGCAAAATGGAACCAGCATCCGCTGCAGTTGCTTTTGTTGGCTTTGCTTCATATGTCGCTTCTTTGGTTGGTGTGGTCAGTCATTGGTGGTTTCAAGACGCTGTATGAGGTGAAAGAGGTCCGTATCTCCAGTCTTGCAGCCAAAGGAACAGCTGCTAATGATGACCAGCAACTACAATCGGCACCAGGAGATTCTGATTACCTTTGCAGAACGATTCAAACTCATGAGTCTCTTCTAGTAAAGATTAAGGATTGACTCTGCAGACCATGCATGTTACACGCAAAGATAAAGAAGGCCGCAAAGCTTTTCCTTTCCAAGAAACAAATCAGTTAATACATGATCTTTTTAGAGAGGTATATCCAACGACTTATCTTTATGCACAGGTTTATAGATAGGTAGCTATAGGATCCCAGCAGCTAATAATCGTACATTTATGTTTGCTAATACTGCTAAGTTCTCAGAAGGCCGGAGGTGGAAGGGCCCAGCGACAAGAAATCCGCCTAAGCCTTCAGTTGGTCAACAACGAATTAGTCCTTGCCAAAAATGAAACAGTCAGTGAAATTAGCCGTCTGGGTGATCAACTTACGCAATTTCAAATGAACAGCTTACAAAACATACAATTAAGTAGGACTTGATTGAAGCAACAAACTCAGCGTTCAACAATCTCTGCAAAGAAATAGCCCCTGAAGGCTACGTACAGCAAGGAGCAACAGCTTCTCGTAGCCGTCGCTAACGACTAAATTATAAACAGATAAAGTTTCTCCCATCACAGCTGTATTGCTATAGTGCTCCTTTTGATTTTCTAGAGTACATTCAAGATCCTGGCGAAAGTGGCCGTAACGATACCCAATCAATTTCCTCACAATCAGGAAAGCTCGTTAGATTCATCCCGGCGAGCTAAGTGTTAAAATTTTAGAGTTATACGTGGCCTATAAAGTCCTATTCCAATATGGTGCTTAAGTTCACCAATACTCTGCATAAGTATTAAGCACAATTTCTCCATAGACAAATTTGAAGTAGTGCTATAATGTCCTGCTAATGACTTAAATACAGTCATTACTTAACCTGCATTCCGATCACGAACTTTTAGTTCTACTATCAAGCAAAGAAATGAACCAGCACTGCCCAAATTAGATTATTCCATTCCAACTCTCCTCCAACATCACGGCACACGCTTTGCCCAAAGCCACTTGATACAAATTTACATGGCATGCCAGAAAATCGAGATTTTGTACCAAGAGTTCATATAATTTCTTGACCCGTGCAACATTCAAGAACTAGCAGTCTAGGAGAGGTGGCATGTAGGTATTTTTTTGCCAACCCTTTCCACATTTCGCAGAACGGTTGAAACACTATCTGGAGCGCTTCTTGACAAGTGGTATTCCAAATGAATTTTCAATTGATTTTATTTTAGAGGAAATCCGAGGGTCTCTAAGGAAAGATTCGAAACTTGTTCTTCTATAGCTAAGTTGTTAGGGAACCCCTACTATGCTGCGTCCTTTCGCCGAAGTTGGGTTTGATATGACAAAGACAGAGACAGAGTATAGATATAGCCAGTCTTGTTTGCAGGATACCACGACCTGGGAAAACATGGACACCTTCAAATTCTTATTATTACCCAAGGGCTAACAGTTTAAAAGCTCCTACAAATGTGTGCAGGTTATTAGCACGCCATTTATAATCAAAAACACTCACAACATAAAACTTCTGGATGCTCTACTCAGACTTGCACCGTAGTTTTACTTGGGGTATTCTTAGCTCCTTTTTGATAAGCTATAGGATACACCCCATTAGTATTTGCGGTATACTCAGGTCAAGTAGGGGCAGTAAAGATATTAGTTGAAGCAGGGGCCCAGATTACAGAGAAGTCATCGTCGAACTTATCAGCATTGGATGTAGCAGTCAATAACCTGGCAGCTGTTCACTTACGGAAATCGGAATCTGTCGAGAGACTGTATAGACGTCGGTACAACCCAGTGTTTCCACAGGAAGATGAAGAAATCCCTAACATACTCCCTGTTAAGTTAGAAGAAGACATGGCTCTCGGCCTCCCCTCCCATACCAGCTACAGATATGGATACGGATATGAATCAACAACGGATGTCTTCGAATGCCAGATATGAGCGCATCCTCATGCCACCAAGTAGGTTTACTAATCTGTTAGTCAGCTGAGCTACATATAGTATATTTCTGACATCAACTAGGACAAGCTTACTCAAGAGGTGCTTCAAAGTCTTGAATCAATCGGCTTCCGATCCTCAAGCTACTGCAAAACGACTTTTTTCGCTCCACAATTACGGAGATGCTTGTCTTCTCACATCAAATATCGGTATCCTGATGAACCTTTGGACTTCACCAAAGCGATATTCATTCGATTCTAGATTGTCATATTACTTATAGTGATACTTCTTGTTGAACTTCAACATGTACTTAAGGATCGCTTAACTCACCTGAGACCTCCATCCTTGAAGGAGAAGTTTATACTTCTGCTTGTTATCATTGTATTTAGCTGGCTGTGAATTTCGATTTCGATTTCTTGAGAACGGACTTTGGGGGAGTTTTGGTTTACTATTTTCTGGTGGGCTATGTATGGATTGTTGCTTTGTTGGGTTTGGTGGGGGTTGAGTTGATGAGATGGAGGAGTGGTGGATTAAGCGAGAAGGAAAGGGGTTGGTGGAATTGGGTTGTGAGATAGCTATTTTATGTTTATAATGATTTAAGAAACTTTTAGTGACATATTATGCTCTGGTAGGTATTATGCCACGGAAATAATCATGGTAGGGTTGCTTGCAAAACTTACTAAGGCCCTAGATAGGTGGATTCTTATATATATTTCCATAAAGTACTTAATTAGTTAAATAAGACTTCATAATTTCAACAAACTACAAATACTTTAGAGCGGACTACTACATAAACTGGTCTGCCTGTTATTATTTGTACTTTAGTGTGCCAAGCTCTTACACTTCGTATAGACCCTGTCATGTTGTATATAAGCTTCCTTGGCTTTGGAACGGGATGATCATTGGCATTATCACATGTCTAGAAATGGCCTCTACACCTAATTTACATGAATAGCTCTAAAGCGCAATAGGTATATCGATTAGGTATATACAATCACTACTACAGCAATACAGAAACACTCTCACATAAAAACACACCCCAATTCTCAGAATAATAAATCAAAGCTCCCCTAAAGCATTAATTCAAAATGAGACAATCTTCCTTTGTATCTCCTGATATCAGCAGCAAAAACTCATACCAAATACGAAGAACCCACCATTCAACATCTGCAAAAGTGCTGTAACATTGAACATTACAACCAACCAAAACCACACCACACCAATCAAGCAACCCACACTCTTGCACACTCAGCCCTATTGGATAGAATATACATCCAAACCTCCAAACCTTCAATTCACAAAAATCACATGAATGAAACGGAGAAAACCCGCTCCCTGCAGTATCACCACATGGAAAAAATCTAGCAGAAGCCCCCCCAAAAATTTATTGTTCGAAACAAAGGTTACATGATTAGTCACGTGGCTCCTAGCACCTATATAAGACCACTTCTCGTCGATAGCCTCTAGCCAATACAACACGTGTCACAAATGAGCACTTGGTCAAAGACTATAAGTGCCTCTGTGACCAGTTGTACACTCAACCGACACTTATCTTAAATACAGCACTTGCCACACAAGGAAAAAATCCAGAAGAAAAAGCAAAAAAAGAAAAACAGAAAAAGAAAAAAAATAACCTTCTTATCTCACATAATGCACTTGCCACGCACAACAACAAGCAAGCTGCAGTTCATGCATATTTAGTACAGTGTGACCCCAAGATACGGATACGTATACGTATATGTATATGGGTATGCAAATGCAAATGCAATGCAATGCAAACTCATACTACAGCGGCACGGCAGCACTATACACATGTACTTCGTACAGATAGACATCTACAGATATCTATCTGCACATGACTGTACAGTAGGTAACCCGTATTTCTATATCAAAATGCAAGTAAGCCAAGCACACCGAAAGTTAAATAATGATAATGATAATAACAGTAATGTCATGATTACGAAGTACATCCATCTCGTCTCGCCATTCCTTCTATACTTCCGTTGTACGGAGGAGATACCATCTATCACATCATCAATCACGCGACCTCCGCCCAAAGTTTCGCCATCCCATGATATCATCCATCTGATGATACAGTAAGTAGGACGATAAACATTCCTTTCCCCCCAAACATACACGAATAAAAAGTCGGCCGTCAAAAACGTGATTGGTAGCTTTGGATTGGAAATCGAATGAACAGCTAATTGTACAGTACAATACGGCAATACAATACAATGTGATCGATTATCTTTAACGAACTCAAAAGAACTGCATATCACAAAATACTCGATTTCGATTTCAAAAACAAAAACCAAAACGAAAAACTTCGATCGATCATCAATTCATCACTCTTAACATTCCACTCGAGTCTCTCCCTCATTCCGAGGACTGTCTCCTCGGAGCAAAAAAACAAAACAAAAAACATAAAAACAAAAACAAATCATAGCCTATGAAGCTATGGTACTCTATCCATAGCGAACTTAGCTATGATATGATAGATTATGTAGATCAGCGTCAGAAAAAGACAGCAAGCAAAATGTCATACCAGCGGTGTAGTTGTGGTTACAAATGACCCTCAACTCTATCCCTCTCACATTTTCCCTATCTACAGATGATCTCCGTACAAAGGTACTAACTGCGTATGCCTCTTTTCCTTCCTTCCCTTTCTCCGCCCCCCCCTTGAAAAAAAAAAGACTAGACTTGATGTCAAGACAAGGGTACGGGATATATTTTCATATGACCAAAAAAAAAAAGACGAAATTATGTGTCGTTACGTTACATTGGTATTTATGTTGTCACATACAAAACAACAGTAGAAATCCCGAGATGTAAAACTTTGATAATAGAAAAGCTTCGATAAATATCAAATCCGACCAGATCAACAAACCAAAAACAAAAAGAAACAAAAAGAAAAGAAGAGAAAAGACATTACTCGATAAAGAAGAAAGTAAAGCACGTGACGGAGAGACTGACAGAGCCACCAGAGACGGACGGAGAAACCGAAGTTCGAGGTGCATCTGTTTCCCCGCAAACTATAAGGCACTAACCCGTTCCAGGCTTTTGAGGCTTTTGAGGCTTTGAGCCTTCCAGACCTCTGGACTTCTAGGCTTCTAGGCTTCCAACCTCGGCCTGTTCGTACAGTAGTAAACTAACCCCCTAGGAGTACGAGTACCCACAACTGGAACATGCTCGTGGACTGTGGACTGTGGGCCGTCGACGGTGGGCCACGGACGGTGGGCCACGGACGGAAACATTGTGGGGTATTTATGCTCTCTCCAGCCGCTCCAGCAGCTCCACTCTTGAGCCGAGTTGAGGCCAAGAGAAATGGAATAATGCCTCAACTAACTCCCTCACCTTTATTCTTCACCGAGTACAGTATATGACAACAAAAAGAGAGACAGAGAGAGAGTTTTTTGATATTTGCACTGCCACTGTCACTGCCACTGCCATTGCCACTGTGTTTCCGAAAAGTTTCCGCTCATTTGCCGCCATAAGCAGAAAATTGCGAAACGACTTATGTTCTTCGGAAAGATAAGAAGATCTTGGCATTCGTCTTCTTCTTCTTCGGAACAAAGTTCGAAAAAGCCGGACAGGCAGGACTTGAATTTTTGAAAAGGGAAGCGGATCGAAGTGTGAACCGAGCTCCTGGCCTACATACAGTCCAGTCCAACCCCGCGTCCGCCTTCTCAATCCGGCGATCAATCCATCATCCATCATCCATCCATCCTCCCCCTTCCTGCACTCAAAGCAAAGCGAAGCGAAGTAAGAAGTAGGTACGAGTACCTAGACAATTTTGATTGCAAATTACGTATGACAGTTAAGTCCAAACCAAGCAAAGTACCTACCTACCTACGTACCTTTGGACGACGCACTGAGGAGACCCTTGTGAAAGGTACGAAAAGTACGAAAGGTGAAAGAAGATAGGAAAGGGATACCTAGCCCACCGTAAAACAAAATTAAAAAAAGACAAGAAAACAAAAAGGATCTAGAATTCAGGTACCTTTCAAACCATTCCAAACGCATCGCCACCTCAAAGGTGCTCAAAACCAAAACCAAAACCAAAAACAGCCACGTGTATTTGTGAGTGGTCGACACGTACTTGCTAGGTAGGTAAAGGTAGGAGGTAAACTGCCAGCCTCACGTGTAAACGAACAAACCGTCCGCTACCAACCTACCTACCTACTACACCTATCTACCTACTCGACTGACTAGGTATGTATCGCGTACATACGGAGATACCGAACTGTAAATCGTAACTCCTAACTTAATTGCGAAAACCCGCGTCCGCTTTTTACTAAGTACGAACACAGTTCGCATGTCAAGTAGCTTCATTAGCTGCATACATCTATCTATCTTAACTGTACTTCGTAGGTACTGCTCGCCTAGAAATCGCCTAACGCGTCTCAGATGCAAATAAATAAATAAATAAATAAATAAAATAAATAAAATGACATGAAGTTTATTTCTTTCTTTATTCATTACGGTAACTAGTTTTTTTTTTTGGCTAGGTTTGAAATAAATTCGATACTTTTATGGCACGTTCCCTACAGTATGGCCCAAGCGTTCGTTGTTGACCTTGGTAAAAAAAAACGCCATATCATACCATCATCATCCTATCTATATGTACGCCCATTAAAACGTCCAAAAAAATCCACACTTTACTTAAAACCGGCATCACAAAACAACGGGCAAAGGTAAAAAAAATCTCGCCGGATCTCTCTCTCTCGCCATCGCCACCGTCGTCCGTCCATCCTTCCTTCTCACTAATCTACTTACCTACCTACCGACCTACCGACCTACCGCGCTTACTAACTTAACCCTGCAGACCTGCAGACCTGACCACCGCAGACTGCTGCAGCGAGTGCGAGGACTGTAAAACTAATGCAAGCAATGCCAGCACTGGACACACAGCGACCCGTTCCACACACACATGCCTGAACCCACCGTCATGTCATCATCCATCCATCCTCTCTCTCCTCACCCCAACACCCCTACACACACACACTACGACGGGAAAATCAGCAGCCACACACACTGCCAAATCATCACCCATCCACCACCCACCACCACCCATCACCCACCGGGCCCCCCCAGCCGGGAGTTTTCACTTTCCAGCTGGGTTAGGTACGGTACGTAGGACTTATTACTAGACTGGGCTTACGGTGGTTGTAAGCCGTGTGGCGTCGTATTGGAAAACGTTCCTTGCCCTGCCTGCTTCTTCTTCATGTTCTACCTATTCTGAAGTCGGAGTCATCGATTTTGACTCTGTCCCATAGGGTTCCGCCGGAGTATGCTTGCTTGTGTCATGCCATACATGGCCTGCCTTGGCCCTGCCTTTGGTCCCTTGGCCCCTTGGGCCCTTGACCCTTCTCGCCAACGTACCTACCTACTCACGAAGTAACCTACCTAACCTAACCTTCCTCGCGTCGCGTACCAGTCAAGTACGGTACTTCGTACCACCCTCGATAAAAAATGCCCTTTTCTTATCTCATCTCATCTCATCTCATACACACAGGATCAATCAACCTCCACCCACCAAAACACCAATATCATTAAGCTTCAAGTCCTATCCTAGACCCAAGTTTCCAACTCAAAACTTCCCCCCAGCACTGCGCCGCCCAAAAGTCTCTTTTCTCGTCTGTTCATGTCATATGTTGTTTTTTCCTTCGTTTTGCTTTGTTTTTTGCGACAAATTTTGCTGTAAACCGAGTCAGTTGGAGGATTTAATACCTCACACCATAAACAACTCACTCCACTGGGCCTGGCTGGCTGGTCTGATTAATGATGCTATGACTTTTCCCAACGTAAAAGTGGGAAAACCAAAACCAAAACAATAATAATAATCTCCAATCCCAAATATTGACGCATATATTTGCTCTATCAAAAACTTCCAATTACTCGGCATAGGCCATAGCCATAGCCATAGCCATAATGCCCAGACAATGCCCAGGTGTGAAAATGCAGCTCCCAAGACATTAAGCACCTTAAACCAGCGACTATTGATCTTTTTTTTTTTAATGAGTTTAACCCAAGACCAGCGGATTTTTCCCCACTACTGACAGACTGATAACGACACGGTCCACCCTGACTGGATGAAAAATGGGCGTATCGAGCACGCAAAAAAATAATGTGTTGCTTATGTTCGACTGCTGGCTGGGCACGGACAGCGTTTGTTTGAGGCATGACGTCCGTCCGCGCGCGCACCTTTTTGCCTCCCTCAAAGGAATAGATCCACAAACCTCTTGGCGGGATGCGGGGATCGCTAAGTTCCCTGCCATTGGCCCGCGCTGCACAGATCTGAATCTTGGTATGAAGTCAGCTGCGCCTCCTCGTTACTCTACTGGCTCTTTACCCCAATTCCAACAAATGGTGACCCTTCCGCCGTCTCACATGTGCAGTAGTCGTGCGGCCATCCAAATCGTCAATTTTATTTATTATATATATATATATATATATACATCTATCTATCTATCGATCTATCTGTATCTATCTATATCTATGTATGTATGAATGTATGCGTGTATCTACATCTATATCTATATATACACATACACATACACATATACACACACATATATATTCGAGGCACCTGTTCCTAGGTCTACTTAGTTCGCTGAACAAGTCTTGCCATTCAATTGTTACTTCGCTTCGACCTTTTTCTCTCTAATAACCCCGCATACTTGACAGATACGCTACTACCGAACATCCAAATATGTCAGTTTCCAGTGCATCGTCCCGAGGTCCACAGCTACACTGGGCTCCAGAACTGCGTACGTTCTTTTGATTGTTCTAGGCCACGAGCCTGATGGTCGCGATAGCTAATGAACTGCAATAACAGGAACTCCATCAACCGAGCAGGATAAAGCCTATATCTCTGACGATGACGAGGACGAGGTCGAGGAAGATTACCACGAGGATTGGTCGCGTACCACCGAGGAGAAAGACAGTTTCGCGGCCAAGGAGCGTCAACGTAATATTGGCCACCTCAAGTGGAAAAAGATCGAAAACTATCCCAAGCCAGTGTCACCAGGTCAAGAGCAACCACGAGCAGGCAGTATATTAAGTGTTTTCGAAATTGGCCACCAGGATGGCGTGAAGATTCCTGAAGACCCCGAGGAGAGACGAGAGTATGAGCGTAAGCGACGTCTTTCCAGTTCAGGCGTCACAAAACTCGAGAAGATTGAGGACTACCCCCAGCTGAAGAAGGAATATGACGAAGAAGGGCGTACGGGCAGTGTCCTCAGCGTCTTTGTGAAGGAACACCAAGCCTTTGATGATGTCATTCTGGTATCCGAGGACAAGTCACAGGGGCGGCGGGGGTCCGATCCTTTTGAACCCTCAATTGAGAAGATTGAGAATTATCCAAGTTTGTCAAAGGAACAGAAAAAGCCAGAGGGTCGACTTGGCAGTATCTTAAGTGCCTTGAACGACGAGCTTTTACCCACCGGTGTTACTCTACCAGAGGATGCGCAGACGAAAGGAGAGTCGAAGTCTTCTAGCAAAGTTGAAAAACGTCCAGTCATTGATAACTACCCCGAAAATTCCCACAGGCGAGCTACCAGCGGAGGTTTGGAGGCACCAGCACTCAGTCCCAAAGATGCACGTCGTGGTAGCGTTCTCAGCTTGTGGACAACCGGCAGTGACGACCATCAGTTCGACGATGTAGTAGAGGACAAAGACAGCGACAAGCAGTCCAGTCGGTCTAGTATCGGGTCAAGGAGCGCCGATGCTGGTTATTCGAGAAAGGCGCGTGCCTTGTCTGGTTCGGGCCAGGAGCGTCACGGCAGCATCCTGAGTATGTGGGCTTCTGGCAAGGACAAAGATGGAACCGATGTGATAGATCATGGCGATGATGATGACGCCATGGAATAGCAGAAGTGAGGTGTCGTTACATTTTCTTTCTTGCATTTGGTTTTTGCGATATGGGGTAAACTTTTGGGTCCAGGATCAATTGAATGGATAGGATGATACCAATACCGTGGGGTCATAAGCGTTGCAATCGAATTCTACTTGTATATGTAAAAGGATTGAATACAATGCAAAAAATTTGCTTCAATTTTTATGAGGCTCAGTCTCAACTCGATCAGCAGACGTTCGAGGAAGTCGGTTAGCCGAACTATTAATTGGTGGACCTGACTCGCAACAAGATTGCACACCAAGACATCTTGTGCTCTAAGTGTGGTGGGCATTGGACCCTGACTGCTGTGCGTCATATTAGAGAGCACACATCCAGCTCTCCGGTAAACTAGCGTTCCCGCCAAGGTACGTATTGCGTTTTGGATACTTGCAATGCTTCCTCTTGATGGAAACACCCATTGTTTTGTTGTCATTGACATACTTCGTACCTTCTATTGTCTCTGGAGCAACTCCTTCTTCAACCCAACGCACCATGGCAGCTAGAACATTGGAATCAGGATTAAATCCCGTAAACCCAGTGGTAGCTTGTCCAACCATCCAAGCTCCAGGTCCACTATTGCAATGAAACATACCAGATATCCGGAAGAACCTGAGAAAGCTGTCAATATCCGGATGTGCAAGGGCAAGACGGTCGTAAAAGCGTGGACTGTTGAAAGAGGTAATCTGATTATCTTGTTGACCATGATATATCAGAAGTTTTCCGTTTTGAGTAGCGCTGAAGTCATGCAGATTTGATGGCCAGGTTTGGACGTTGAATGGATTGAGAGCTTGGGCTGCTGTGATGTCGGCTACGGTAAAGTTGGAGTCATTCCAAGTCGGATCATTGTAAACTACGTAGCGAAACCAATCCTATTTGGAGTTAGAACGAAAAATATCTCTTTGTGGTAACCTACCAACGAGTAGGGCCAAGGTGTTCCTGCATATAAACCCGTTGCTGCGTTGATCTCACTGCCTGGCTGCATGGCTGGATATGCTAACTCTCCACTTGCACCATACATGGGCGTAAATACATTCTTGACAATCTCTACTTGAGCAGAGGTAAGGCAAGTTGTGTTATTCTGATCCCCGCAGAGCAGGGTTTCTGGGCGGAATTGACAAAGTTCAGGATCCTCAATAATACCATCTGCTACTCCATCGATGGTATCACACTGGTGGAGGACTTCATCATGGATCAGGCCTGTCCATTTATTTGCTGATATGAAGTTAGAAGAGTTTGAGGCTCCGGTTTTCCCAAAGAATGAAGCTCTCCAAGAACTCATATTATTGAAGTTAACAGCCGGAGCCCCTACCACAATTCCGTCAAAATCTTCTGGAAACATCTCTGCTGCCTTGACACCTTGGCGTCCACCACCAGAGCATCCCAGATAGTATGAGTGGTTGAAATGTGAAGTGTAGAAGGCATTTGTCAGGCTCTTTCCAACTTCTGTTATAGTATGGAGACTAATCGCATATTAGTAGCGGCAATATACTTGGTCGAAATACTTACGATCGCCAAACATAGTCCTTTAAAACGTCATCATTGTGAAAGAAAGGAAGCCCGGTCGACCCGTTATGACCATTATTCGACCCAACAGTGGCAAAGCCATTCATGGTGCCATAATCAATATCGGCATACTTGATACAACCATCAATACCACCATTTCCGGTAGCGAGAAAGCGTCCAGTCCAGTTCGAGGGAAGCCAAGCTTCGAAGATAATCCCGGACCTCTCTGAAGTGCTTATGTTCAGAGCTATGCGACAGACTTCGACCGAAGACACCTGCTGCGCGTTGTTACAAGGGTTGCCGGGGAGCTGAACTGTCGTTCCAGCTGCAACATACTGTTGAGCATTGACAGTCGCATTGGTAACAAAGTTGGCGGGAACAAATGCTACACATTTTTGTTGAAAGCTTGAGTCATCGGCATTGCAATACACTGCTGCGAGGCTGAAGATGATCAATATTATACTTGATACAGAGCGCAATAGTTGAGCCATTTTGAATTAGGGGTTCTAGAGGTATAAGAGTAGCATACCGAAATAAAAGAAACTTTTGCAAAGAAAGATCGGAGGGCAACAGAAGGTTTTATGAGAGGGTCGGCAGGTCGGTGTTTTTTTTTATTTGGACTATGCAAGGTACCTGCAGCAGGGGGTGGGAAGTCAATTGGTACTAGGTAGGACAAGGAAGGTAGCTGCTACTTTAGCAGCTAGCACTATAGCAATCAGAACTATAGCAGTTGCTATATAATAAAAGAGCTTCTAAGAGAGCGTTGACAGGCGTGGGTTGGTGGGTAAGCTTACTGAAGTTCTGTTGGAAGGTTTTCTTTTTTTTTCTGTTTGAGGTGAGGGATGAAGAAATGAGATGAAACAATGCGGAGAAAAAAAAAGAGTCTGGGGAAAAGTTGGGATGGGGATGGGGATGGGGATGGGGATGGGGATCTCACGTGATCTTCCGTCCCAACTTTCCACGTTCCATTGGGAGGAAAAGACAACGTGACAGGTTAGGTACATAGGTAAGTGCGAAAGTACCTAGCTAACTCATAATAGCCTTTCTATTCAGAAAACTAAGAACCCATTATTTCGTAGTAGTAAATAAGCTTGTGTGTAACAGGGGCATTCGGTAGAATAGCATGAATCATTGGATTGAATTACTACACATAAGTAGCCACCCAATCCTCCTAGGAAATCAGCTCCGCTAAGGTGCAGTTTCCATTGGACTCCAACTCCCATCAGCATTCCACGTTGCTGCCTTTGTATAATCCAGACTCTGACCATCTTCACTCAAGTATCCAAACCTGAAATACTCCGGAAGTACCTCAGAGGAAGAGGAAGTCCCAGTCCTCGTCCAAGTGAAACGATCATCTGTTGGCACAGCTTCACCAAAATAACTTCTATATCTCTCGACATCGTTCACGAGGATACTGATTCCATCGTACCCGGGCAATGACGGTGGAGCTGCCCAACTAAATGATATATTAGATATTGCTGAGCCCAAAGAAATTACTGGTTCAAGAATTGACGGAAGCAGTGAACCCAACGCTGCATCCTGTCGAAGGTCTTTTGGTGTCTGAAGAACAGCATCGAATCCCCAGCGTGCGATACCGTTAATGAATAGACCTAGGAGCAAGCCTTGATAAAAAAGGGAGGATCGAGTTTGCAAGCTAGTACCTGGGAGCAACAACAATGCGAGGATATAATGGTGGATGCGCAGTTCGAGCCCGGGAAGTAGTAGGCAAATTATTACGGCAGCTAAGAATATGCCATAGACAGCCAAATATTTCAATAGACGACGCTCAAGACGGAAGTAGTACACTTGTTGAACCACTACCAAGACAATGATGATAACGATTACTACAAGAGAAAGTTTTGCGCCAGGCTGCTGCTCGAGATCATGTACAGTTAGGCGTTGGATTGGAATCCAATCAAATGTGTAATTGGATAAGGCACCAATCCAACAACCTCCCATCCATAGAACTGTCTTCTCAAACTGTGCTGTTAGGCCGTCAAGAGAACGCTTGATACATGTCCAATAGAGCACTATGGCGCAAAATGCAGCTGGCAAGAACCGCCCAACAAAGTTGGAGAAGAGTTCTGGAAGTACGGATACCGAGCGATGTGAGATACCAGAAGGGTCTGAAATCAGACTAACGTGTGCAAACAGGGCAGTAAATGTAACAAAAAACTGCAAGGATGCCGAGGTTGTGAACAAGGAAAATAATGTTGCGAAGATCAGAGAGATGATTAGTAGAACCCAACGTTGATCCTTAACTTTGCATTCGATACTGGAGTTTGATGTGAACTCGAATGCTATCGGAAAATAGGAATCGAATCCTATACTATCAATGCCATTCTTTTGCGTGGCTGGAAAATTGTCACGCTGGCCAACCCGAGATACAATGCCACACCCACCGCCTGCATTACTGACAATTCCGGCGTGGATGGCAGAGCTACAGATGAAAGAATCCCCGCGGTAGACAGGACCACCAATAACCAAAGACTGATATATAATCTCTTGGGCACCAACAGGGTACACGTTCAGCACTTGAACTTGGGCACAATTTGCATCGCAGCGAAAAGCGAATGAAGTACCATTGAAGGGGCGGCATTCGAAGCCATTCAGCCCACAGCCATTGTCCCTGCGCCAAAAAGTTTCGGTGCAATCAATGTGTTGTATGAGTTGTTCAGACCCCTCCGCCTTACCAGCAGTAGTACTGAGGTATAGAATCGACGCAACGAGAGAAATCCAAACAAAGCAAAAAGATGCGAGTAAAGCAAATTTTTGATAGCCCTCAGGAAAGCTCTGATGTAGCCATTCCACCGGGTATGCCTGCACAGACGGCAGCCATGGTGTGATCTTTTGTATTCGAGGCTGATGCTGCCCCCCAACGAAGACTCGCAATTTGTTGCAACTGGCTCGAATGCGGGTGAACAGGTTGTGTCTAACTTCGACAGATAAGGGCCTTGTTGCCACTTCTGCACTGAACCGGTCGAGCTCAATAGACTCAGTTTGCAACGGCTGCGCTTCTTCGTCCGCGGCATATAGCCCAGCCTCGTCTTCCCTCCTGCCATAACGTTCTTTTGCGAGACTGTGCGTGCTCATCGACATTACCAATTGGGGCCCACGAAGATAACTGGAGAGAAGGAATTTGGCATAGTCCTGTCAAGGGAGAGTTGGAAGAGAAGAGGAGCATTTGAGCTTGCGCTGATGGGGTTATCAATTCTTTCTCAAAGCTGTCACCTGTAGTTGGAAAATACACCCAACCTGCCGGGAGGTCGGAACCTTAATTTTACGCTAAGCCTGGTAAAGTCAGGGGTGCACTTACCTAAAAGATAGGCCGCCGTCGCCTAAAGCAACTTCGGAACATCCCTATTCTACTTGATATGGGGAGTTTTGCATTTGTTGGTGAGGTTCTATAGGATACCTCCATATTAAACGACTACTACAATCACAGACTCATACTCCGTCCTTTCTGTATCTATCTGTAAGCCATTCATTATACCAGATTATTCTCACCCTTGAAGAATACTAGACTATGGTAGGTGGGCACTTGATTCTCATTTATTCACGTCGAAGTCAAGACAACGAAAGACTTAGCTCTCTCCGAAAATCACTTTCCTGTTCCATACCCTTCCCTACTCCCTTCTCCCCTACTACCCTAAATCCTACCCTCCCCACAATCTCTTTACAAACTCACCGCCCCTCAACCTGTGAAGCACCTTTTGTTTAGCCAACCCCAAGTTACTCAACTCGAACCCCTTCTCCTCCTTCGCAGGTCCAGGGTCATTACACGGTAAAACCCTTCTTATAGACTCTGCACCAGCCCCCAGAATAGTACTGCTAACATACTCAAGCTTAATAAGTAAATCAAGCATAACATTCGCAACGGCGTCTGGTTCAACCCAAGTATCATCTTGTAGCCGAGAAAGCTGATAACTTTTCAGGTGCTCCGAGTCAAAGTGGTGTCTATCTCATCATCAGGAACCAATTCTACAGAATATTTTACAAGCAAGTAATTTCTAGCGTAAAAAGGCGCATAGGAAAGAACAAACCTTAACAATTCTAGGCGCAACCCCATTAACCCTAACACCTAGCCATGGCCTTAACGAACTCATGAACAGCATGCTTACTAGCATAATAAAGAGGAGTCGTAATACTCACCTCACCGCTTCCACTCTGAGAACTAACTGATATAACTCTTCCATCCTTAACATTCTGAGTTAAGAAATACCCAATTGTTAATTGAGTTAGTCGGATTGGATGGGTTATATTTACATCAAGCGTTTTGTAGGTCCCTGGATAGTTGTGCTTTGGATCGGAGTTTGTTGTTGAGTTTTGGTGCTCTGGGTTTGAAGGGATTTTAGAATCTGTTGTTGTAGTTGCGCAGAAATTACTGGATAGTGGTCCGTAGATTCCTATTCCTGGACACATGATACCCATACTTCCAAGCTGCTTGGTAGCAAATTCAAACAAACGAGATAAATCCGACCAGGAAGTTACATCTGCTTTGAGGTAGTAAACACGACATACTGAGGTAGGTGATGAGTAAGTATGCCAGATGGTCAAGAGCTTTTGCCTCTGGACGGATATGTAAGTCTACAATTAAGACACTACAGCCTTTTGAGAGAAGTAAAGTTGCGAAAAAGAGATTGATTCCTTTTTTTTTTACTTCAGCTTCTTCTTTGAGACATAGCAATTCGAAGAGTAAAATGAAAACTTACATAACTAATCTAGCACCGGTAATAATAGCACTCTCTCCCTGCACCGAATAAACCATCCTCTTCTTCCCTATTTGTCCTCAAAAACTTCTAAGCAAAATGTGACAGATATCAAGAAAGCCACAACGGGTATGCAAAACGACAGAAACGGAATCCAACATTTCTTAAAAGATGCAGCCGATCCACTTACCTTATGCACCTAGATATGTCACAGAACTGCTCCGTGTCTAAGAAAGAACCTTGTAAATTTAACGTGTAATGTCATTGCATCCAAGCCAAAAATATCATCCGTAAACGCATATCTACGGCGAGGTGCACATGTACCGGGTACGTGCTTGACAGCTGACGTATCATAAGGAAAAGAATGCTTGTAAATGTAGAGATAAGAAACGCAATAAGGGGAACTGGAGCAATGTAAGGGACGGGCCGTTTTGATGACAGGTCTTCAGCAAATTCAGAAGGTCGCCGCGAACACATCCTATGCCTATGTGCGTAGGATGTGTTCCACCGGGACGCTATTCTGCTCAGACACCCTTCCCCACGCTGATATGGCGATTCGTAAACGATTTGGCATTTGATCCCACTTATGCTTCAGCTGCCGCGCATCATCTTGCATCCAGGCCCAAATCATCTAGAAAACATGGGACCATGGACATGCTAGCATCTCCGATGCATTCGTTGGCTCAGAGAGCGTACCTTAGATACTAAAATTGTGATTATCTTGAAAAGTAGAAGCGGGGTATAAACAATAACCAGCAGAATTTACCAACCAGCGCCAGCATGCCAGCTTACCAGCCGTCCTCACATGTGCATTGCCCATCATATACAAAACTCCACCAAAATCCTGTGCCGATTCCTCTCAAACCATCCCAATACTTTGCCCAGGCAACACCGCCAAGTCCGAATAGTCATGCAAATTCCTTTTGCCATTTGATCAAAGCTTTTGTCAAGACATCCATCATCTCCATACTCGACAGATCTTTGAACTCTTTTTCCGGTTTTGAATCCCCATTTACTCCTTCAGGATCCGACTGTCCATCACCATTAACTTTTATCATCGGTAAACCATTAGCAATACCACGAATGATGTCCCGAGTTGCCTCGTCACCACTCGGCGATGAGGACTCAGAGGCCATCTCAAGCTGGGTTCGTTGAATGAAGTCCAAGAAGCCTGCGACGCGCCTTTTGGCATCAGCCATCGAAATCTTACTACCCGCAGTCCCTTTTGATCTTCCGTGCTTCGGCTCATTATTTGTGGTTCGATTCCCCCCAGTGTGTCCGTTGTCCTCTCGTGGTATGTCTCTAGACTGGGACCTATTTGGAGATTGGTCGTTGCTTTCATGGTGCTCCTTATCTTTTGTGTATTGATTTTTGCCTAGTCTTCCCTTTCTAGCATTTGGCGGTCTTCCGCCTTTTTTGTGTGAGACTGGAGGCGCTGGCTGAGTATGCGGGCTAGGTGGTGCCGCCTGAGAAGATGGCGGATCTAAAGGCTGGATAGCGACCTCGGTAGGTTTCGTAACTGTTGCTCGTGTTTGTGCAAGCGGTATTTCTTCGGAGTGGTCCGAATCTAAACATTTGATAAGTTTATGCTCCACGGTCCGGTACTCCCCACACATACCTTCAACTCTTCGACGCTCAGCACGTCCTTTTCGTTTATTGGCTGCTTCTAGTCGTGCCCGTTCTCTCTCTTCTCTCGCTTCCTTCTCTCTGTGATTTCGTGCTGCAGCTCCTCTGATTTTCTTAGCTCCTCCGTTCCGTCCTTTTGTATCGTCCTCAGAGTCCACCGGCTCTGTAGGTTGAGGCTGCTCGCCAGCAGGCGATGGTGACTGTGAAGTTGTTCTTTGCCTCTTCGGACCTTCTTGTTTCCTAGTATTAATCATCAGCTCCGGCATATACTATTCGTTCCATCTTGCTTACTCTTCGCTATCGCTGCGGCCTCTTTTGCCCCGCCTTATTGTTCCGCCATCATTACTTTCCCCGCTGTTCTGTCCTTTGCTCGCTTCTATCGCTCTCCTCAATGCTTCTCCCTCATCATATGCAGCATCTCTACTATTCATTGTTGATCGGCGCTTTGCGCTCTGGAGGCTTGAAGAGGGCCGGCCACTTTTGCTTCCAGCTCTTGGAGATCGTGTGCCATCTTTTGAAAAAGATGCGGCACGAGAAGTAGTTCGTGAAAGGGTTTGGTAGAGGGGTAGGTAATGGGAGTATCGTTGACTGCGGTCCATCGTATTAGCCATATTTTCAAAGTGTGAAAGAAGTAGAAATTCAGTATCAGAATCCTGTTATTTGAAGCGGCCAGCCTTGTGAGACCAGACCTGCGCCACGACCTCACGTGGGGGTAGCCGCCAGGTTGGATGAAGGCAGAAAGTGAGAATAGTTAGGATTATTCAAACAATTGTAAAAACATACCCATTTGGTGTCACAAATATCTTGTGGAGGTCCTTACGACATTCTTCGCAGAAGTACTCTTCAGGACTTTGTTCCTCATTCATAATTCCTACACACCCACCATGCTGCCAAACTTTGCAAACGTCGCATTGGAGAAAAAAGCCAGCCAGGTCTTCTGCAACGTCTGCAGCTGAGATAAGAGGGTCGGCATCAATTCCTTCCTTTATGCCCTGCTTGCTGTCTTCATCAACCAGCGGTGGTCCGGGGTAATCGTCGAAACCACAGATGCAGCGAACGGCCTCATCGTCCTCCCCAACTTCATCACCCCCATTTGTAATTTCAACCTCAACCGTATGTGCCTTTGTCGCCTTCTGTGACTCTTCAGCTTGGCCGCGCTTCCGGCGTCGTGTTGAGTGGGCGTCATCCAGGCCGGTCGCACTGGATTCCTCTCGTGGTTCGGAGGATAAAGATGCTGTAGGGGTTGACTTTCGAGGCGACTCGGTCTTGTGGTTTCTTCGAGTAGTCCTCTCTGTGCGACCAGAGGAATTCGAGGAGGTGGAAGATTCGTGGGAGTTTGAGGCACTGGCGCGAGCAGCTCGAGATGAACGGCGAGCCATTTCCATGGTAACGAGCGTGTGTGGGTAGTATGAGCACGAGGGTGTTGTCAACCGTCGATGTTCTCGATAATTCGAATGTTTGCAGTGTAGGAGCGCGTATGGAGATTCGTAATTGACTCCCAGGTTGAATTGGAACGGATCGAGGAGCTTTCCTCCACTCTTCTGCGAATTTGAATCCAAAGAGAGAAGAAGGCAAATGCTCAAATTGAGCTCTGCAGATGATATGCCAAAGCCTAGAGGGCTCCTATGCAACTGGCGACCCCACGGATAATAGTTGTAGTGCTGTGCAGGAACATGACGGCGACGGGGTTGAATTGGAGAAATAAAGTAGGGTCAATTACCACACTCGAAAGACGAGCAGCGGGGCGCACTAGTGACCACCATTTATGATACAGAGACCCCCCGGAGTTTGGACCCGGCAAGGCAGAAAGCAAAGGTTCGAGAAGCTGGGAGAGAACCCTAGAGAAAAGACAAAGAAAAGGAAACCGACGGTAATTATATGTCCAGAAGAGACCTTGCGCATGAGAAGAGTCCATTTTGCCGACTCGATTCTTCGTCTGCGTCGTTCGTGGGAAGTGTATCCATGGTACATGTGGTTTGGAGAGGACAGTGTAGTGTTGTCCGCCAGGTCCTTGGCCTGGGTTACAACCATAAGCTCTGGCTCTACACCCACGGCCACTTTTGTCTAATCTGCACCGGCTCTGTACCTATGTGTCTAACCTGTTCTGATCTAGTAAACTGCCGTATAGGTGGATACCACCACATCACTCTTCCATTATCAATGTCCCATACTATTTCGTGTTAATTATTTGTTCGTGTTGATGACAACGCCATTTGTGATATCATTGCTTCCAAGCTTGCCCATTCTTTAGACTCTTGGACTACTGCTGGGTGCTTGTCATAGACACCGAGTGTGTTTGATTGCTGAGCAATCCGAGGTATGAGTCTTCCTCCCAACGAACGCTCTTGCTGCGGGACCCGAAGTCTGCAAATTGTACTGGCAGGAGCCAGGCTTGATTGAGGATGCTGCAGACGTGTAGATGGGCTGGGACTTCGCTCATGGGTCTCCTGGATACAGAGGATGGAATGGGCATTGGCTGATCCGTTGGTCTCTAGCATCAGAGGAGTGAATTTGGGATAGCATATTGGATCACTCCCTTTCTCCTTTAACAAATCGACAATCCGGCCTCTCCTGCCTGTCCAGAACAAAGTTTGGAGTGTAGGGGCCAGGTTTTGGGTTGTCAACGACCACACCAGTAATGGGTATGCAGTTGTCCTCCTGTGCCATGTGCCCTGGTGTTGCCACAGAACGAAAAAAAAAATTGGCCAGAGAACAAGTAAAGATGCAGGATGCTCCCAGCATACTAAATATAGGAGTCTTTATTAGACGTATGCTAATGTTCAGTTTTGGGCATGCTCTAGGTTATTCTTCTAATTCCCCACGACACATGTCTCCGGAAGTCAACGACCGGCCGATTCGACCCCTACCGAAGCGGCGTCTCCGCGAGAGACTCTCCCCAGATGTAGCGGAAACAATCAAGTATCCTCCGGCGCCAAAAACGATCACCCCGCTATTTTACCACCCTTACAATACTCGAGATGAGAGTGGAACAAACGGGCACGTAGAACCACCTCATCCAAGTGAGCGCGAGCGTGCAGATGAGATCGAACGGAACTACATATCTCGGAGGAATGGCGAAGAATTGGAAAGCGACGAGGAGGAGGTTGCCTATCGAAGCCACATCTACCCAAGACATTCTGTAGACAACGGGGGCCGTTCATACCGATATGTACAAAAACCAGATTCGAAGCACCCCAATCCACAACCTCCAGCATCAACCACATCTTCAGCAGACGGGTACGATTCTTTCGAAAACACAAATAATAAGAAGAAGCGGAAAATACCTACACCAGGAGACAGTCTGAACGGAGTTCACCTCTCTACTGACTTGGCCAATATGGGCATCTCAGGGGCCGAGGACACTATGGTAGATGATGGAAGTAACGGTACTGGCTCTTATCACAACTCAGGCACTACTGCTCAGGGGATCTCTGGTCCGGGAAGGGGCAGGTATGGCCGGGTACGCAATGGGAGGAGCCCGCTCAGAACTCTATCCGATGCATCGAACAATTGGAGCAATAGCAGGACACCGAAGCAACGGCAGGCTCAATGGCCATCAACGCGTAAGAATAACCCCTTTCCCCCGCAATAAAAACAAAGGGAAGAGTACAACATAACTAACGTCCATATTCATTGCAAAGCTGAGAGCTCCGGTATCATTTCCACTGCAATTGCGAATGCTGAAAAGACACCTATTACCCCGGCCCAAGGACAGGAGAACTTCAGTTTGTTACAGCAGCAGGCTTCCAAGAAGTCAAGCCCAGCTTCAACCCTATTCACCTTCACATGTGATTCCCAAGTTCCAGGCACTTTCGTCGACGCTCCTTGGCCTGGATCGCACCGTACATCAACTATGGGCGCAACACAGAGCCAGCCAACAGGTGTCTCTCATGGAACCCAAACCAGTCCTCGAGCAGCGTTAGCTACACCACAAAAGGCAGCTGCGCAAGCTAAGCAGGGACTTGCCGCCTCACAAAACGCAAAGAATTCCGCGAACCAGGCTGTCCAACCCAAGAAGACCCGCCGTCGGACTGCAAGCAAAGAATACCGGATCGCTGCTAGTCATCGTCGTCAACAGCAAGAACTAGAAAATTACCATCACCCTCCTGCTCGCGAAGACATTTGGATCTGCGAATTTTGCGAATACGAGCGTATCTTCGGCGAACCTCCTGTACAATTGATCAAACAGTATGAGAGGAACGACAGAAGCAAGAAGAAAAAAGAAGCAGAGAGACGAAGACTATTAGAGAAAGCTAAGATGAAGAACCGGAAAGGAAAGAAAGGTGGTCAGAAAGCTGCCGCGAACAAATCGGTTGCACATGATGACCAGTCACAAGCTCAGGCACCTGTGTCAAACAACCCCAGTCAGAACCAGAGCCAGGGCACGCAAAGTGAGGATTACTATGAGGATGAGTATGATGATGAAGATGCACCAGAAGAGCCCCTATCACCTTCTCCGACAGTGCCACCGTCCACTCGCCAGACTAATGGTGGCGTGATTACACCAGATCCTGGCAAGATGGCAGCTCCTGCTATTGGAAATAGTCATCATCCGCCTGGTATTGCCACTTGATGGAAGTTGATGTTTGTGTAAGCAAGGTAGCCGTCAGCATTTCTTGGATGCATGGTAGTTTCGCAGGACAGTAGAGTCTTGGGTTACCAGATTCCATCAATAACCCAAGGGAAACCGTTGTCCATTTTGAGCGAAGCTCTTCAAACCCACCCAGACAACCAGCACGAGTTATAGCGAGCGCTTTCATCAACCAGGCATCAATACCAAACTTTTCCTTGTGTCCTCACATCCGGTCTTTCGCTTCAACGTAGCTTGCATAGACAATATACACCACTGAAAGCAAACCCAGCATCACCCACATTCCCCAGCATCGCATTTCCTTGTCTGGTCTAGAGCCCCATTTGTAACAACGACCCTCCCCTCATAACACAAACTGCATAGCAGGCATCTAGGTCTGGCAGCCAAGAAATGGAAGGGTAGGCAGTAGAGCATCCCTTTCTGAAATGGCTGGCATAGGTATCCTATGGATGGTACTTTATTGGCACTGTCTCATCATTGTACTTGCCTTATGTCTCATAAGTAGATAAGTAGCTAATTCTTGGAATCCAAGCAATAAATGCACCCCCAAAACTGTGGCCCAATCATGCGTCCGTGCGATTTTTAATTTGGTTTTACTATTTACTCTTACTACCTATTTCATATATACCGACAACTTTAGTGGGTCCGTTGGCTCTTGTGGGTGAATTGCCTCAGCAATACTTTTCTCTTAAAGGTCCAATCGCTACAATGCATTTCACACATGACCTAGCCCCTTAACACCCTAAGCGAGCTAAGAAAAGAATGCTACAAGGCATAACAAGTTCAATTAGCAAAGGAGGTCATACCATGGAAATATAATGGTCTGCTATAGATAGGCACAGCGTAAATATAATATAAAAACTGCCTTATTGCGTTATAATTTGCCTCAGCATCTATATTTTCAATTCTATATTAGACTACCTTTTCTTGTCAACATTGAGTCATTGTCTATCTCTTAGAGCT
>JAJONI010000190.1:449-34234 GCA_022190145.1 Pezicula rhizophila
TATGGCCAAAACACGTGATTTTGGGCCAACACGAACCAATGGCTTGCTTACATGAATCTGTTCCTCCAGCTAAAGCATCAGATTAAAGCAATTCACTTATTCTTGACTAATAGGAATCCGCAGGTTTTAAGCAACTCTCTATTCGTTACCTTCAAGTTGGCTATTAACCAGGAGAGATTCGATGATATTATCCTTGAATCCACACTAACCAGATATGGCGTTAGTATAAGGCTGAGAAAGGCTGAGCAACGACATCATCCCTTTCTCCTCTTTTTAAATTGTTCACAACAATCAATAAATCTTCTGCGAACATCAAATCACAATGAGCTTTTTCAAGAAGATCTTCAAGTCTAAGGCTGAAGAGCCCGGTCCAGAAATTGATGATAATGCTCCACCAGCCAATGGCGTGCGCCTGAGCACCAACATGGGCGACATCACCATCAAACTCTATCCTGATCAAGCTCCAAAGGTTAGCATTCCAAAGTTTTTATCGAATATCTATAACAAAGCATATTACTAACACCTCCATGCTTTCTTCAGACCTGCAAGAACTTTGCTGCATTGGCCGATGCCAATAAGTACAACAATTGCATATTTCATCGCATTATTCCGGGTTTCATGATCCAAGGAGGCGACTATACACGCGGTGATGGTACAGGAGGAAAGAGTATTTGGGGCAAGAAATTCGAAGATGAGATCTCCCCGAGCTTGAGTCATAATAAGAAGGGTGTTCTCAGCATGGCGAACTCAGGCCCCAAGACGAATGGCAGCCAGTTCTTTATCACCCTCGGTGAATGCACACATCTGGATGGAAAGCACACGATCTTTGGACAGGTTATTGATGGACTTGACGTCGTGGAGAAGATTGGCGCTGTAAAAACTGGAGAGTTAGATCGCCCGGTTAAGGAAGTGAAGATTGTTGAGGCGAAGAGCTTCCAGTAAGGGGACTTGCTATTGGAGTGATGGTGTTATTGACTGAGAATTATGCGGTACTAAGTTTCTAATGGGATTTAAGTCAAATTCGCTATGGTTGACTTTTCGCTCTTCGTTTCCCATGCTCCAGCCTTGGGGTCGTTCTTTAGCGATGGCTATTATCTATTACAACCTTCAATGCCGAACCAGGGCTCGAGGTCGAGTACTTTGCTTGAGAAAGGGCTCCAAAGGGCTGTCGATGGGAAGTTGTAGATGTACTAATATCTTTTACAGAATGGATTTTTAGGAACGACCCGAACAAGAAAACGAACCCGAGGAAGAAGCAAAGCCAAGGGCGTTCTCCGGCACTAACGAAATGGTTAGGCCACTCCCGCCGCTAACCCCTTACTTTGCAATTCGCAGACGTGGACATGCCGTACAAAAGAAGGAAATTTTCGTACCTTTCGCAACTCGGACTATAGAACGAAGGAGCGAAAGTCCTGTATTGCGTGGCCAAGTTAACATAGCAACCAGTCCATTAATCAACCTCTGAAACCACACCGCATGGCCAAAGCACCTCTTCAACCTCAAGTTGCAATTGCTGACACAAAGGGTAGACTGCAGCTCTAAGGGCGGTTTAGTCATCCCATGTCCCAATGATAATGTTTCGATTAAGCTCTGCCATTATGTGCCTAGCGGGGAAGGATTTGAAAGTTAGAGACGACTGGACGTATCAAAAGCTGCAAATAAGGAGTACAACGCCACGTTATGATGCAATAACAGGCTACTATAAAAACCTGTTGATTACTTCTCTGCATTGCCTCTTCCTCTCATATGTCCTTTCTTGGATACAGCCAAGTCCTATTGGTAGATTTGCCAATGGTATTTTGCTGCAATAGTAGAATTGACTACGTCAGTTATTATGAGACGTAGCAATTGGAAGAGTTGCTAACTCCGTCCAAAATGCTTTCCGGCGTCAAAGGACGCCAATGCCGAGAAGAAAAAGCTTGCTATACTCGTACTGCAATATTCCGATTTGCGATTTGCGATATGGCGACCTGAACGCAAATTCCCAACGAAGGCTAGAGCGTAGCAGAGCAGAGCTTGTGTCTTTGAGATCGTGATTTGAGTTTCATCACTTTTCGGAAGTTTATACTGCATTCGTGTCTGTTGTTGACTTCATCCTCCATTGCTATGCCTCGTCGTAGGTGTAAGCAACAAAGGTCTGCTGATGTTCTAGCCTGTACTAGCATGGAGATCTAGTGATATATTGGGTAAAGCCAACTATATTTCTCAATGCTCTTTGACAGTTGCCGATATGCGTAAGTGTTTAGTAAAAGATTTGAAACTCACGACTAAAGGATACGCAGCTGTTTCAATCAAAGTGCTCGTGTCCTCGTCAATCGTTTTGGATGATAGCTAGTGTCATGTTCAGTACTTGTCACTGCAGCACAGTTTCTCCAGATTTCTATCTTTTGGTGGTCAGCAGTGCTTGGCGAGTAGTCTTCTCTCGTTTGTCGCTCGTCGCTAATCACATTCTATTGAGCATTACTATGCATAAGTCTATGCAAGTCGTGGGGAGGGCCTTTGATTTGCTCGCTAGAGGCTTCTCGTGCACTTCTCCAACCTCTGATCCGTATCTATTCTTCTTCTATAGCCAGTCACCGCTTCTTTTGATGGAGGTGTGGCGCCCCAACCCCAAAACCCGAGTTCAACTCGGACTCGTTCGCAGAACTCGTACTTCGTTATTGAATGCGAGCGCCCCGAACGTCCAGCAAATAACAATTTGACATTTCGATAAAGGTCATCTGTACCCGCATTATGATATTTTATTCGTCTCTATTTCTTATGTACTCTCATTACTCTGTACTTCCTTCCGCTTTATCTTTGTTTCAAAGCATACATCAGACGAAGGTGTAGTTATAAGTCAGTTAAATCACACCAGAATGTCAACAGATACTTCGGCGAATGGCTTCCCACCTGAGAAGGAGAAGGGAGAGAAGGAAAGTGGTAACGCCGATTCCGACCTTGAAGCAAACACACCGGAAAGAGACACCCAAGCGAGTGAATCACGGAATTCCACAGGTACATCAGATCCAAATATTGTCGACTGGGAACAGCCAGAGAATGAAGATCCAGCAAACCCCAAAAACTGGTCGAGTAAACAGCAATGGACACAAGTCGCCTTGTTATCCTTTATTACCTTTCTCACGTTAGTCTTTATTATCTTGCTTGCAGCAAAATAAATTCACTAATCGTCCATTATAGACCTCTTGCTTCATCTATGTTTGCACCCGGCGTACCACTAGTTATGAAAGAATTCAACACCAACTCTTCAGTAATTGCAACAATGGTAGTCTCCATCTTCGTTCTTGGTTTTGCTTTCGGCCCATTACTCCTCGCGCCTCTCAGCGAAATTTATGGTCGTGTCAGAGTCTACAATGTCTGCAATGTTTTATTCCTAATCTTTACGATCATTTCCGCCGTTGCTAACTCGATCCCTTTCTTGATTGCCGTCCGTTTTCTAGCGGGCGTTTTCGGTGTCGCCGTTATCACTTGTGGAGGTGGCTCCATCTCAGATATGTTGCCGCCTCAAAAGAGAGGAGCCGCACTGAGTCTTTGGTCAGTTGGACCAATCCTAGGTCCTATCATTGGCCCTGTTGTTGGTGGATATATTGTTGGGGCAAAGGGCTGGAGATGGGTGTTCTGGATTCTATCTATGGTCGTAAGTTCCCAAGATTCCTTCCTCGCAATATCCCACAACGTTCTCTATCTAACACACAAAAACCAGTCAGGGGTTATAATAGTAACTTCCTTTGTTTTCTTGAAAGAAACTTACGCCCCGGTCCTTCTCCAGCGCAAAACTGTCCGTCTCCAAAAAGAAACAGGTAACATGAATCTTCGCTCTAAGCTTGACCCCGGCAAGACACAAAAGGAAATCCTCAAAGTCAGCATCATACGCCCAGCTAAAATGCTCCTCTTATCTCCCATCATCACCCTTATGTGTGTCTACATAGCCATTGCCTACGGACTCCTCTACATCCTTTTCACAACATTCACATTCGTCTTCGAAGACCAATACGGGTTCAACGCCGAAGCAGCTGGCCTTTCGTTTCTAGGTTCAGGAGTTGGAACGCTTACCGGTCTCCTGTATGTTGGAATCATGAGCGATCGCAACATTAAGCGTGTCATAGCATCTGGGGAACCTCTTAAAGCTGAAGATCGTTTACCATTCATCATCACAGTCCCAGCATCGCTCTGCTTACCCTCTGGACTTTTCATGTACGGCTGGGCCGCTCAGTATAAAGTCCATTGGATCGTCCCCGAAATCGGTACAGCTATTACGGGTTTCGGAATGATCGCTCTCATGATGTCCATTCAAGCTTACCTCGTCGACGCCTTTACAACTTACGCAGCGAGCGCTATTGCTGCTAATGCTGTATTACGCAGTCTCTTCGGAGCATTATTTCCGCTTTTCGGATTACAGCTTTATGATGCTATTGGATTAGGGTGGGGCAATAGTCTTTTAGGGTTCTGTGCGCTGGCTTTGGCTCCGGTGCCGCTATTTTTCAGGGTTTATGGGGAGAGGATACGGACAAGTCCTAAGAATCAGCTTAAACTCTAGGAGGGGAAAAATTGAGAGTTGTGGTGTTTGGATGTGTTGGCTTCGGCTGATTGTAACAATTATTTTCCCTTTGTTATGGGTTGCATAGAGCTGGTTTCTTATTTTTCTACGTTTTATTATGATGGAGTTTGCATATATTGAAGGAATATTGTAGTTCATTAATATGTACAACATCTTCTACAATCAATAATATGATTACAATTTAGCTATGTCTCTCGAGTGGCAGCAAACGGGGCTGGGACAAAACTATGAAAATAGAAGACGGACGGCATCTTGAACAAGAATCAGTGGCTGTTTTCAAATCCTGTCATACTAGGAAATAACATTATTGTCCTTTCGAAGTAGTAATCCGCAAACACGATCAATCACGGATCACTGCTGGCCCTCGAACAAAATTATCGCTTAGTGTATAGCTCGCTAACAAAATCCTCAGTACCACTACACGTTGAAGTTTCTTAAAAGCTCGTAAAGAATTGGTACCAGCGGTGGAAGACGCTCCTGAAGTTTGTCGTTTAAACCGCTTGCTTTTACCAACGCTTTGATAAATATCTCCGTTGATAACCCGTCCTATTCAGAGGAGAAATAAGCAGCCAAAATTGTCACACGCCGCAACGTCAGAAAATCGAATTACTTGCACATTATCGGCACGGAGTTTTAGTGATAATATCGGCGAGAGAACAATTTAATAGACTTACAGCAGTTATGCAAAAGATGCTATCAGTTTAGGAGAGTATGAGGGCGAAAAAAAGAGTACAGAATAGACTTGGTGTTGGGGTCTGTGCCAATTTCGGCCACTGATTTCTCTAAATAGTCCGTCCTTGCTCTAACTTCCTGAATGAGCTCGGTTTATTTGATGTCTTTGTGCGGATTTTTTTGCATGAATGAATAGAATCTTCTACCTTGTACTCGTGGCTGCAGAGTTAGAAGCATCGCTCTCCACTTATATCTGAGTGGGTCCTTCCAATCTTTGTTCTAGTCGGAGGTAGTTGCCGAACGAGCGCTCGCCTTCGTAGATCATACTTTCTCAACTTAGCCCAAACCAACCTAGTAAATTTACCTAGCCTCCTACTTCTTATTGGGACGATTTAGTTGTCCATTTAGAGTAAAGAAAATTTAGCATTGAAATCGCACCAATAGCCTTTTCTTTCAGTTGGGATCTACTCGAATCCATGACTCTCTCGTCAACTCTGGGAGAGAGATTTATGCCACCAGCTGATATTTTCCATTGTGGCCAATTGTGTCAATGCACCCACATGATCAAGTCAGTTTTGAATCGTTATTTATCTCCTGAGGGGTTTATGTAGGTATTCTGCGAGGTAGATTAACAAGGGGTGCAAAGAATCCCTTCGAATCGACAGTTTTTGAACTCGGACCCCCCCACCCCCACCCCCAAAGAACTGAAACTTAGACTTGTGTGGTAGAGCATCTGAATGGCAATCATTGCGTAGGTAGGGATTATGAATTTGTACTTTTATCAGATACCACAGGTACCTCCTGTACTGTGGTTGAAGAATTATGCTGGTTGTTCCGTGTGTAAATATCTTAGCACAACTCACATGCACACTACCGCAATGGAGGCGGGAAAATGGGCAGGATCAACGTTGAAATTTGACCCCCAAAAAAAGTCCTTTAACGTAAAAGAATGATAGTTAGTATAACATAGTGCTTATTGACAACCTAGGTACCCCTGATTTTGAGGTTTTTTGCCACTTCGAGTTCTATACCGTATTCAGAAACCCTCGTCGTGTCAGTTTTGTTGAACTCTAGATATGTCTTTCTTGATGAGCGTTGTGGGGCTCAAATGGGGCTATGTGGGTTTTTGTTAGCATAAGAGGTCCTAGAAGTAAAAGTAGGACGGTTTTACAACTTACAGGTTTGCTAGCGTACCAACAATAATGAGTAAGTGTCAACTTTTTGCCAACGGTCCAGAGTCGTATGTTGACTTCGAGAAGCACTTCGCAACGTTACTCCACTATGCAGTGGTTGTTGACTCGACAAGACCGATACCGCAATAGTCACACTTAGTTGATAGAGAACACGGCGATCTAAAGTTGTTAGAGCCCGGCGGAGAGAAAGATAACATTTCGAATGTTCAGGGGGGATTGATTGAGCTGGAGAAGTATGTTCCACGTGGGTTCGGTGAGTACCGGATCAGCGATGTTACGGTACGGTACAGGTACCTTTCCCCAGAAGCCTTAAATGAAAACCTAATAATGTCGAGACTAATGCACAAGGTCTTCTAGAAACGACCTTTGCGTGCTACATGCATTAGGGGGGAAGCAGAGTTTGCTCAAAGATCGATGGGGGGAGCTTCTAATCTAGAACCAGAAAAGTAAGTTAGAAACGGCCCTTTATTACTGGCTGTCATGGTCTAAAGGAGGTTGGAGCGATTCAGGAGATTACAAACCTCAATCACGAGCCATAGAATTGCAAGGGCTCTTTCCTCATGCCTTTACGACTCATACCAAACTTTTTGCACCCTGAAACGGGAAAGCTTCTAGTCGAATTCAATAATTGGGGGTGTAAAGTTAAGTTTACTATATGAAGCCAGGCTATATGTTAATTCCCATCTTAATAACTGAACAAACTTTAGCCCACTGCAGTATTGATAGGCGTAACCTCCGTTAGACTTACGTCATAAGCGACTGTAAAGATACTGTATAATACAGTACCTAATGTCTACAACCCCCATATTGTAAACGAAGACTAAATTTCTTCTAAGCACAAAGGCAATTAGGAAAATTCTCCGTACTATTGAACAAATAAATCCTGGCCGACCAGGCCTCCAGAACGCACCCAGAACGTCCATTAGTAGTACAAGTAGTAGTAGAATACGTAAGACGTATGCCTTGACCTTTGTAAGATAATTATCTGATCCTGTGTAATAAAGTAGACCAGGTGCTCTGACCACCTCAAAGTATTATGACCCTAGGCAGACAGGGAATTTAGGTGCCTTTAGCGGTGGCAATGTTGAGTTACAGCACTCTATCCATTTACACCAGCGTCATCCGCAAACTTAAAGTGGGGCTGTCGATTAATGTGCACGGCTACTAAGTATGTGGCGATTGGTAGGAACCCCTAGTAAAACTTTGCTATAAAACGGAGGGAGGGAGAGTTCGCAGCATCATTAGACGAAGTCTCAAGCGAGCGTGGCGAGCAACTCTATTCACGCACAGCCTAGGAAAATTTTCGATCGTCATAGGCTCTGGACTGGTTCAGCTAGTATGTAAGCTATCGGAGGAGGTTCCATTTATTTGAGCTCGGTCACGTACATCAGGATGTTTTTTCAATGGCTTCACAGTGCTCTTTCACGCGTTCTCGTCGCTAAGCTTCGACATGACCGAAGGAATTGGACGATCAGCACTATTTGGAGTACTTCTTGCTTTATCTTGGATTACTGTTACAGCTCGGGTGTATGTACGGAAATTCATCGTCGGCGATTTTGGCGCCGATGATTATCTTATTCTATCGGCACTCCTCTGCTTTACGGTTCTTATAGCCCTTTCGCTCTTCGCTGTAAAGCTCGGGTTCGGCGAGCATTCCCAGAATTTGCCACAGGAGCATATTAGCCAGATACTAAAGGTATGTGAAACTTCGATGTGTTTGGATTCATGCAAGAAGCTAACAGGTATAAGATTTTTTATATCTCCGAACTTTTTTACTTTGTCACTACTGTGGTGATAAAGACCTCGATTGCGATCTTGCTTTTTCGATTTACACAATCGATATTGCAGCAACGGATTCTTTTGTACACTGCCACTTTCTACGCTGCTTGCAGCGTGGGTTTTACTTTAATAGCGGCTTTTCAGTGTTGGCCACCAAGATTCTACTGGGACTCCTCTATGCGGGGGGTTTGCATCAGTAAACCGACGTTTACCGGCCTATCGTATACAAGCGCTGCCATAAGTTTAGTGACGGATGCAATATTTATAATTCTTCCAATTATTCTGATTTGGAAGCAACGGTTGGAGCATAAGGCTAAGGTATTAGTGAGCATCGTTCTTGGATTAGGCATCAGGTTCGTTGGAATCCATCGATAGAATTTCGAATACTCATGGTCTACAGTGTTGTCGGTGTTAATATAGCGCGATTCAATTTCCTATGGGCTCTGCATTCAACGAAAGACGCTACTTGTAAGTAGAACACCATGTTCTTTTTCGATCGACAAGGCATCTGCTAATTACTATAGACGACCTATTTCCCATCGACACTATAATAATCCTTGAAATCGGAATGACTATTATCACAGCATCTCTAGCAACCCTGAGGCCGTTACTCGAACTTTTTAGTCTCTGGATCCAGAAATTCAGAAGGTTCGTGGTCTTGCAGTGTTTGCAATACAGCGACTAACTGCACAACAGATCCCACTTCAATCTTCATAAAAGCAAAAAGAGCAGTGACCTTGAATTGGAAAGACTTTCGGAGCCGCAGATGGCTCAGAATACTCGACAGGAGGACTTTGAGGAATGGGATAGGATCTGTATAGCTGCTCAGAACGAAGCTGCTTCGAGAAATCAGCATCGCAAGGAACTTGTCAACGCCTTTAGTGCTGGGCAAGGTCGCCATAGTCGATATCATGCTAGCCAGGATGTAGATTTACCACAGATGTTACAAGATCAAATTAATTATACTTTCTAATGCGCTTTCTACGAGGTTGAGAAGATAGGGATTATTTTGGGTAGGTGGCTATCAAGGCACTAGAGTTGGGATATTCCGCAGACATCAGGGCCAGGAACAGGAATAGCGAACATGGCAAAAGAAGGTGACAGTGCTTGGCGTTGTTCATGGGTATAAGTGTGTGAATCAAGTGTAGTAAGGTAAGAGATGTCTACCTCGCCTTTTCCCCTTCTGCTTTCCCTAAGTTACAAAGCTGATGAGTGTGAAAAATAGGAGTCCAACTAAATTTCTGTACATTTTGTAATATATAGAGATTAATTTAAAACAATTCAAAGACCTTGGAACATGAGCCTACAATACTTAACTAAAATTAAGGTCTTTAATACAAGACATAGTAATAGGATAGTCTGGGTACCAAAGCCCCTCTTTTTTAATGCCAAAGAAGTAATATTCTATATATACACAATCTCAACCTCAATCTCAAACCCCAAGTCCCAACTTCCACCTAACCTACAAAGGCGGCGCATCCGGATCCTCCAAACACTGATCAACCCTCATTAACCTCTTCCCACTCGCCTTAGCAATAGCAATAAACTGTGGAATATAATCCACAGTGCTCTGATACAGATAATGCATAACAACTAAATTACCCCCCTTATTCACATCGCTCTGAAAATTAGTCACTTGTTTCTCAGGTGTAGAAGATTCGGCCCATAAATAATCCTGAACATCAACACTCCATTCTACGAATTTAGAATTAGGGATGGAGGAGGCGAGACGTTGACGGATACGTGCTCCTTCAGTTCCGAACGGCGGTCGGAAATAGGTTGATGTTATACCTAGGGTGGTCTTTACGGCCGATATGTCGTTTTGAAGTTCCCAGTCTATTGATGCGAGAGTGGGAAGGCCTTCCATTGGTGGGTGGGTAAATGAATGGTAGGCTACTTGATGTCCTGCTTTTAACATTCCATTGTATACGGCTGTGAGATTTGTTGATGAATCGAGTAATGCAGCGCCTACTGTAAAGAATGTAACTTGAATACCAGCATCGGCTACAGCTTTTACTACTTGTTGGGCAAATCTTGGTTCTCCGTCATCGATTGCGAAGGCGAAGGAGTTCGGGCGTGTACACGAGAAGATTAGAGGTGCTGTGGGGAGTTTGGATGGGACTAATGTGTTTGCTGGGACTGTTTTAACGATTTCTATTTTGGAGATTGTGGTGCTGAGGGTGGTGTAAAAGCCTTTTAAAGAGAAACCGACAGTTTTTGAGCGGTCGATTGAGAAGTGGGAGAGCGGGATGTAGATGTCGGTTTTGGCGCTGTTGGAGTATCGACTTGCTTCTACGGAGTCCCAGGTTTGGGGGTAGGGATTTAGACTTTCGTTGCAGGTTGGGTTGTGTTGGAGAAGTGCAACTGTGAAGGCATTGCTACCTGTGTAGGCAATGTGAACGTAACTATTATCGTTGGGAGTGAAATCGGTGCAGCCGTCAGTTAATTGTGTGTACCAGGAGAGGTCGGAATTTCCTTCTGTGTTAATGGTTAACTTGTTGCCGGATTGCTTGTACGTCGTTGGATCATCACCACCATGATAGAAACCAAGGTTATTGGAGTCTGCGCTACCGAATGTATCCACCACGAAGGCTGAGGGTCCAGTCGTTACAGGGACAGTTGAAGAGGGCTCAACTACAGCTACTGTACTTGGTACTGGATATGCAGTCCCGGTGTTACCACAGTAAAAGGCAATCGGTCCGAAAGTAACAGGGCTAGTGATACTTGAGAAGAGGACGGTCACGATATGGTCCGTATCAAGACCCTGGAATTTGCTAAAAGGGATTGTATAGTACTTCTCAGTCCCATCAAATGTCCATCCGAGATCTGCAGACGAAAGATCGTTGAGAACTGGATTTGTGGTCGTGCAGTCTTGGGCGGTTTGAAGTTCAATGCCCATTGTTGTACCCTTGGGCGCTTTGATAGTCATTCCAATCCCGCCATAAATGTTGGTTGCCTTCACACATCCAGTTTGTGTATACCAGTATGACGATCCATCTGCAAGAGAGGTCAAAGTCAAGTGGTTATTGGATACAATTACTGATGTTGAGGTGTCGACTCGCCCAGTCACCGGAGCCATAGTGCCATCATCTGACGAGGGCTGTAGCATAGCATTATAGAACAAAAATGTCAACCGGGACTGAGAAGCGAAGTCGTCTAGGAGAAGTGGAGTGCATTGTCCAGCTGGAGCAGAAGCTGTGACACTGCTAGAAAGGACCTTGTTACCGCTGGTAGTGCTTGTCGACTTGCTTGCTAAGGACTTGCTCACTGAAGTAACGGGAGTAGTAGTAGCACCTGTGGTGGATGGTCGAGTGCTTGTTGAAAGCGTCGACGAAGGCTTTAAACTACTGGCTGAAGTAGCAGCTTTGGTTGAGCTGAGGGCAGCACTGCTCGACGCTGCATTAGCACAAACCAACTGCGTAATGCCAATTTCCCAAGCACCAGAAACACTAAATTGCTCAAATACAATGCTTCCAATGGCATTGAGATTGGCGGTCCCAAATTTACTTAAGGGAACAGTAATTGTTTGTGTTGATCCTGTCATTCCAGTAATATCAGTGTAATAGCTTGTGTATTTCGATGTAGTCGTGCAGCTGGTAAAAGTTTGCAGCTCAATTGTAAATTGTGCACCAGCTGGGCCCTTGATGGGGAAGGTGATTGCATTGTATTGATCGGTAATAGCCTTCTCACAATTAAATTGCGTGTAGAAGTAAGAACTATCAGCTGTTGCTGTAAAAGTAATTTTCTTGTTCACGACATCCGCCTTGAGATTTTTAGTTGTACCGTCATCTATAACTATTAGCCAGACACCTTCCATTCCTAGAAATCTGCTCACCCGCAGTATATTGCCCAAGAGAATTAGTATTACTTGCAAATTTCGAATAGTCATCAATCAAAAGGTTTTTTGAACAAGCTGCTAGCGACAGAGTCACATGTAGTAGCAATGACAGTAAAACTGTAATTGAGTGCCGGACCCTCATATTGAAAATGCTGAGATGGAACGTGGGAGTGAAAATACAGGTGCAAGTATTAAGAATTAAAAGATTGGACGAACAGTAGCGAATGGACACGTCGTACAGTACAAAAGATCAGTATTACAAATAGATCATCAGAGCATTTCTGTGTGAATTGAGGTAACAGGTAACAACGGATACGAACGGGAAGCTCAGAATTTAAGTAGAAGCAAGTCTACGGTAGCATTAGATTTGTTATGCGGAGAAGCGCGTTTTCTTGGATAATTTCTTTTGCTGCTGGGTATAATGCTGCTGGGTATAATGCGCCGCCACGTTAAGGTGTTATGCTTGAAGTCCACCATAAATAGTATTGGTTAGGCTTGCCAGGACGCCATCAGCAAAGACCGGATACTCTTGGCACTGCACAAGACCTCGTACCCCCAGGATTACTACCACTTAACCCCCCCTCTGCATTGTTCTCCTTGCAGAGACATCTTAATTATCATGACTGTTTCCCACTATTCCACTACGTACAAGCGACCAGAAGCACATAATTTTCTCTGTAGTAGCGCTGTACTGATACGGCAAAATCGATACTAAAGAAGCAGCTCATAGGAAAATAAATGGTTTAAGGTTTGTAGAAGAAGGCTTGTGGCGTTGTCCAAACGAACTCTCGGGACTTTAGCCTGTGTACCTGACTGATCTAGGGGATACTTGTGCATACAATATACAGTACTTTGACAAACAATACAGTACGTCAAGAGCTGTGCCCGCCAAGGCCTTTCGGTGAATAATCTTGTATTGATGTTGACAACAGCCATGTCAAATGATTTCTCTATGCTATCTTCAGCTCGCGAGAGCAAATCCGTTTCTACCTATCCATTGACGCCCGCCGCTAAACAAATATCAATATTGCCACTCATAAGGCATCTGGGTATCGTCTTCCTCGCCGGGCGCGTCCTCATCATATAAACCATCATCGCCATAATCGCCATAATCGCCATACGCCATACTACTATCTCCATAGTTATTCTGCCCATAATTATTCTGGTCAAGAATGTTCGATTCATAGATGCCTCCATGGTTCTCTATAGAACCCATCCCAGTCATATCCATGTCGTCTTCAAGATCAGACCACCGCTGCGGAGTTGGTGTGGACATATCCTCCCCATACCCCTCAAAAGGACTACCATCTAGATGGTAGCTCGGTTGACGTTGGCGTGTGAAAGGTGATTCCTCAGGCTCAGGAGACTTCTTTCGTCTCCTTCCAAGTTTCTTCTGCCTGCCCTCTCTTTTGCTTGGCCGTCTGATAGCCATACTGCCTCGTACTGCTGTTGCTACCTCGTCCTGCCTATCCATCTCTGCCAACCTGGCCCTTGCCTCCTCGGCTCTCCTTCCAGTCTTCACGGCAGCTTTTTCTAGCTTCTTCCGTTCCACAACTCTCTCTCCTTCAACGTGCTGCCTCCACACCTTGTTGGCTTTTCTCGCTATTGCAACAACAGTCACGGCGTCATCCTCGCCCTTAGCAGCCTTAATTCCCGTCATGGCCTCCAAAAACTGACCTTGTTCTTTTCGTTTCCTGTTCGCATGCTTACCGATAGGAATATAGAACTTAGCGCCGCGTCGTGTGCCTCTGCTTCTGATTTTGCTCCTACTACCTCTTCCTCTTCCGCCCCTGCCACGAGTCTCCCGATACACGTCATCAGTTTTTTCGTGGTCGATGGGATCGAGTCGAGCTGCCTCCGAGACGATACGTGCGGAACTTATTCCAAGAAGATCCACTCCTCCAGGGAGAGACCGTAGAACTGGTGAAGGGTTTTTGGGATCGTACTCCGTGAAGAGTAGTTCCGTGCCGATGGTCTGCTCCCAGCGACAAGAGAAGACATTCCCACCATACGAAACAACTGGGTCTTCAGTATCGAGGCCAAGAATCTGGACCTGACTGGGATTTTTAATCTCCCCACTATCCGCAGTGATAAGCACGTCCCTTTCACCGTTGACGTCCAAGTCCCCTTCATCTTGTTCGTTGTCGTTGTCGTTCTCCGCTTCTACCTCGTCTTCATCTTCCAGAGATATCCCAATCTTTGGCGCAGGCTCGAGATGCCTCTTCGTTAATCCCATGCCGGCACTCTTCCATTTGGGTCCATTATTCTCTGGGTTTTTAGCATCCACTCCCCTTCTTTTCTGTCGTGCTCTCCTTTGTGCTGGGGCTGTGGAAGTCGTTAGGTCGAGGGTAACATAGTAAGACTGCAGTCTGTAAGCATCGTATTTTTTAAAAACTATAAGCAGGGCACCTTGCCTCTGTTTCGGTTGTAGAATATTCGTATTCCAATTCTTCTGTGTCGTCGTCATTGTTATTTGCAAATAGTCCGGCTGATGGCGGGGCATCTAGATGACCTGGACGCATCTCCGTTGATTGCGCCCGATTCCAAGGAACCATTATGGGCTGTGATTTGGATGCCGGCCTGGAGGTAAATAAGAAGGCAAATGCATCGAGGTACAGAACTGTGAATGCAAACCTGAAATGCTGCTGTTGGGTTGGTAGACTGGAGAGAAGGAAAATGTTTTGGGATATCTTATCACGATTAAGAGCTTCGAGCATGACTAAGCTAACTAGTGCCTCGTTTAGCCAATCACAACGCTAAAGCAGCCTCATCTATACAGTAACCCCCCCTGGATAAATGTTATTTTTTACAGTGTGGCAAGAGCAAAAAAATTAACATTTATCCAGGGGGGAATACTGTATAAACATTTTTATAATCGTCGGCAATGGGTCTATCCGTTCCGGAAATGGGATGGGCTAACAAGCGAAATGGGCTAGAGTCTGAATTAGTATATCTACTTATTTAAATAGATAAAAAGTTTTTACAATTAAAATATATATGAATAAATAACTATTCTTATCTATAATATATAACACTAGTGTTGTGCTGGTTTAAAATTAAATTAAAGATTTTAAAAGCATGGATTTATAGCAAAAAAGGCACTTTCTACCTATAAAAAACTGGAATTTTATAATTTAGCTGCATTTCCCCTATAAAATTAAGCTGCCCCATTTCGCTTGTTCGCCCATTTCGAGTAGGAGCGAACGCGACGCGAGAGGCTCCGGCACGGATAGACCTATTGCCGACAATTATTGTCTTCTCTGAACTCATTAATATTGAGAGTAATTTGAATTCTTCATAAACACCTAAGTTTAACAGTATCTTCTCATGCATGAATCGAGTGACGATAAACCAAACTTTCACTTTGCGTCATACATCTTCCCCTCCCCCTAAGCAGTTAATATTCTTACCACAAAGCCGACTTCCTCGAAAAGCCATTAATCTACTTGACCAAAACACCCACAGCATGCGGAATGACATGATAGTAGGGTTCATTATCCGGCTGATTCAAGTCGACACTAGACCACTCTCCGGCCTCCCGCAGCCATCTTCCAGTGTCCCTCGTGATACTACATCCGCCAAGGAAATGCGGCCAGAAAATATCAATTCCCGCTGTTAAGAAAGAAATAAGTATTGTTACAAATTGTAAGTTTTAAATGACGGGTATGGGCGTACCTTGGTACCAAGAAATCCAGCCTGTGTGAGGAGTGATAACATGCTCGAAGACAACCCATTGGCCTCCAGGTTTGATGTACTTGTAGAGACTTGCGATCATTTTCTGAGGTTTTGGGATGCTGCACAGACATTGGATTGTGACGACACCTACTTCGTATTATTATCATGATCACTGAACGATAAGAGTCCGATGCGGGATAGGAATTTATACTATCAAAACTCTCCTCCGCAATCCCATGCTCGTGAATATCTTCCACGCCAGCGGGAATAATCTCGTAAATATCGACCATACCAGCGGCTTTGATTCTCTTCCGTAGGAGATCATGGTGATCCGCATTTGGCTCGACCCCGTAGATCTTTGTGATCTTACTCTTATCAAAAAGCGCAAGCCAGTCACCAGCGCCAGGGCCTAATGGACATCAGCTGCCATCAATCGTAAGACGATAGTGAGAAACTACCAATATCAAGAACAACACCGTATGCTTTTTCAGCAGTTGGTCTAACACGCTCTTCTTCCATCCCTGGACCACACACAGACCAGAAGTTGGCGAACCACACCTTTTTGAAGGCGGATATGCTGAGAAGAGTGCGGAACTTGAAACTGAAAAGCAATTGAAAGAATGTACGAATTCCATACCAAGCAGATATCGACATAAACATGATTGGATCCACGAGGTGCATTGCCACTTCAAGAATTTTGAGCATCTTGAAAATAAGGATATGATAAAGTACAGGATGCAGATATACGATGTATGAAAGGAACGGAAATAATATAAAGAGGGGAAGGAGGTGTGTGTGACAAAAATTATTTTTTGTCGGCGAACCGCGCGCTCAGGCAAACTATGCCAATACCCGCCTAGCCCCATGCACCAACAGAAGATCCAACAAGTCATCCATGAACGTCGTGAGCAACATATTACATTTTATATCAGCTTCAACAGACCCAGCCACATTTGTATTAATAATTTATATACGACTACGATCACCCTTGGGCATCTTCCTTTCCTCTAGTGCCTCTAGATCCTTTTTCTTATGGAAATGTGGCGCAGCTTCGTGCAACCATTCGGGTTTGATAGGCAGCACGCTTCGCATATATTCCTTCGACGTCTGCACCAGCTCATAATATATAACCATTTTGATCGGTGGATTCGAGTCCATCAGCACTGATGAAGGATGGATATACACTGTGGTACTATTCTTGACCGTGCGATAACTGTCGCCTCCTCTCTGAAGTCGAGCCGCGTTGGGGAAAAATCCAGCAGTGATAGCCTTCTGAATGGGCACAAGATCGGCGGCACCGCAACTTGACAGAGTAACTTCAACACGTTCGCAAAGCTTTGCGAGCTGGTCGCGAACATCTCGAGCACGGGTAAGTGAACGCTGCTGCAAGAAATTCTCTTTGGCCCAGATGGGGCTAAAATCACTATCGACCCATTGATTCCAAATATTCAGCATTGTCAGATGATCGCCACCTTCTTTCACTGTGAATCGGGCCCGTGCACTATCGGCATGGATTTTCTTGTCTTTCGGCCTGAAGAAAAGTGCAGATGCCTCTGAGAGCATGGACACGATGGAGAGAACTTCCTCTACGGAACCGAGTTTGTCAGCAGCGAGGATTGCTTTGGCGAGCATGGGATCCGTTGGGAACTCGGCCATTTGCCGTCCCATTTTCGTAAGTTCACCTTTATGATTCAGCGCCTGCAAAGCAAATAGCTGATTCAGAGCTCCAATCAGAGTTTCAGTTGGTGGCGGATCCATAAACTCGAATTCGAGGAGGTCGTTAATACCAAGGGATTTAAGTTGAAGCACGACGCCGTTTAAGTTCGTTCTTTGAATTTCAGGTGTTGTGCTTTCTTCCATCTCATTCATGAACGCCCATTTGGTATATAGACGGAAGCATTTTCCAGGCCCTACACGACCAGCACGACCACTTCTCTGATTTGCCGAAGCTCTAGAACAGGGCACCGCCACCAACTTTGACATGCCCGTTGCAGGATTGTAGATATTCTCTTTCACGAAACCAGGGTCAATGACATATACGATTCCATCGATAGTCAAACTGGTTTCAGCAATGTTGGTAGCCAACACGACTTTTCTTGCTCCATCTGGAGTTGGTTCGAAAATCTTACTTTGCAGCTCAGAAGGCAAGTTTGCATAGATGGGACATATGACTAACTCCTTCACTCGACTGCCTAATTTCCGAGAAATTTCAGATATATTTTGCTCAGCCGCCTCGATCTCATCCTGACCAGTTAAGAAGACCAAGATGTCGCCCTTTCCCTGAGTCGTGTGAATTTGGAAGACAGTAGTAATAGCAGCAGCGAGATAATTTGCTTCTGGCTGAGGGGTGTAATGAATGTCAACGGGATATCTTCGACCGGGGATGTTGAAAATAGGAGCGTCATCGAAGTACTCGGCGAACTTTGCAGCATTCATCGTAGCAGAAGAGATCAGAAGCTTCATTTCGGGCCTTTCTCTTGCTAGGTCCTTCACAAGTGCCAGCAGTATATCAGTATGGACAGTCCGTTCGTGTGCCTCGTCAATCATCAACGCAGAGTAACCTCCCAGGTCAGGTTCTGTCATGAATTCTCGCAACAGCATACCATCAGTCATGTATTTGAGAACGGTCTTGTCACTAGTGGAATCTTCGAATCGAATGGAATATCCGACTTCGTTTCCCACCTTGACTCCCATTTCGTCAGCAACGCGAGCTGCTACACTCATTGCAGCTACTCGGCGAGGTTGCGTGCATCCTACTTTGAGCCCATCTTTCGTATATCCAGCTTCGTGCAGATATTGAGGAAGCTGCGTTGTTTTACCACTACCAGTCTCTCCAACGATAACTAGAATCTGATATTGTTCGAGTGCTTCTAGAAACTGATCTCTGTATTGGTATATGGGAAGACTTTTTCTCGTCTCTTCCATTGATAATGCTTTCTTTTCGGCAGCCTTGAGCTGTTCCGCTAAGAAACGTTCCTCCTTGCTTAGTCCTTTACCCTCTCCTGGCAACCTCGAGTCCATGATCCATTTAATGCCTTGTTCCTCATCGAGTACATAATCATACTCGCCAGTATCGACACGTTCAGTGCTTTTAATTTGTGCTTTGGTCTTTGCTAGTTGTTCCCTCTCCCACTCGTCATGTTCTGTGACATATTTCTCGTGTCCATATTCGTCTCGTTCGACATAGCGCTTCGTCAAAGCTTCTTCCTTTTTCTTTCTATCTATTTTCCCTTTCTCGGTAATATAATCTTCGGGCATAGCATAGCCGTCAAGATGGTCATCGATCCTCAATCGTTCGTCTGCTAGTCGAAGGAGCTCTCTGTTCTTTGCAAAGTCCGCTTTCTCCCTCTCTGATAATCGAACGCCACTCCTCAACTCCTCAGTTTCCTCGGCGACTTGTTTTCGAAGTAAAGCTAGCTTTTCAGCTTCCCGCTTTGACAGGTATTGCTGTCTTGAGATATCTCTAAGGCCAGGGAGTGCAGCTTTTCGTGCCGCTGCATCCTCTGCTAGAAGCCTCCTCTGCGCCAAGTCTTTGCCATCCTTCGTTGATGATCTGTCTTCCACGAGCTTCTTAGTCTTGTCTTTATCCTTAGAATTTAATCGCTTTGCGAAAGCATCTTTTTCAGCCTGATCCTTCAGCCTCTCTCTTTCTGCTATGGCCTCCTCTGACATATCCAACTCCTCCTCCTCAGATTCATGGTCCGTCTTTATGCGTTTTGACGCAGATTCTTGAAACTCTGGTTCTTCCGACACATACTCCTCGTCGCCCCAGCGGTCTTCAATATCCTCATTCGCATCTCTTCTTCGTATGGCCTTGGACCGATGATGTTCAAATTCGCGTCGTGGCGACCGTTCTCGGCTCCGTTCTCGATCTCGCGTGCTCTTGTCATGCCGCGAAGACTTGTCGCCATGTCTGCGCTTCTCTTTCTTCTTTTCAACGACCTTTGCTGGACCTAGGTCGTCCTCGTCCATGGGAACAAGCGCATACTTTTTGGAGGCCATTGTCGCCGAGGATAGTCGCCAGGTCTGTGAAGAGATATTAGCCTAGGTGCGCAAGAAAGCTGGTCATAGAGGAGTACCGACAGATGGAGAGGAGAGTAACAAAAGATTGCATGCAGGACGAAGTAATACTCACAACGACCGTGGATACTATGCCCGATTTAGTAATTATGCAATGAGGGCTAGCCTTATGCCGGAGGTTCAGTTTCTCCGAGTCCGAGGCCCCTTGCTAATCTGGGATTTGGCAATCTGGTATCTTTGATTGTGCATTTCTCCAAAGATTGTCCCCTCTTCACCGTGTATTTTATTCTCTTCACTTTTGCCCTTCGTGTCGAAATTGAGATGAATCCCTAGTCCCTCATTTTCAATTTACCTTTGTAGTTTACTCATTCAGCTTCTAGAGCCTTGAATTGGGATTGGCACTTAATTGCGAGTGCATCTCAGGCGCAATGAAGCTCCCTTCAGCGTCCTTCCTTCTGCTGTGTCTACTGCAACTTGCAGCATGTACTGAGGACTTTTATAAGGTAGATAAAACCTTATTCCATAGCCAAGCTTATGGGACCAATATCATTTGCTAATACACTTCAGCTTCTCGGAATCGACAAACAAGCATCTGATAAAGAGATTAAGCGCGCATACCGAACACTGAGCAAGAAATACCACCCAGATAAGAATCCGTATAGATACCAAACTTCAATGTATTAATTCCCCAACTAATGAAGACTACAGAGGTAACGAAACTGCGAAGCAGAAGTTTGTCGAGGTTTCTGAAGCCTATGAAGCTCTCTCAGTTCCAGAAAGTCGGAAGATCTATGACCAATACGGCTATGAAGGACTAAAGCAACGCCAGCAAAGTGGTGGTGGTGGGCACCATGATCCATTCGATCTCTTCTCGCGATTCTTCGGTGGCGGCGGTCACTTTGGACACCAGCCAGGTCAAAGGAGAGGTCCAGATATGGAAGTACGAGTCGGTGTTCCACTAAAGGATTTTTATAATGGCAAGCAGACGGAATTCCAACTTGAGAAGGACCAGATTTGTGAGGATTGTGAGGGCAGTGGATCTGCAGATGGAATGGTAGACCAGTGCTCTGCATGTCATGGTCACGGCGTACAAATTAAGAAACACATGCTCGCTCCTGGTATATTCCAACAAGTTCAAGTACAGTGTGAGCATTGTGGAGGTAAAGGCAAGACCATTAAGCACAAATGCCCGATCTGCCACGGTAATAGGGTAGTAAGGAAGGTCAACACGTACCAGCTCAATGTAGAGAGGGGAGCACCGAAGGGACAGAAGATCAAGTACGAGAACGATGCCGATGAGAGTCCAGACCATGTCGCTGGAGACTTGCACGTTACACTCGTCGAAAAGGGCCCATCGCTGGATGAAGACAACGAGATGCATGTGGACGGCACATTTTTCCGTAGAAATGGCGACAACTTATACTGGAAGGAGGCGCTTTCTTTACGAGAAGCTTGGATGGGTGGCTGGACACGCAATGTCACGCATTTAGATGGACATGTCGTCCCCCTAAGTCGCAAGCGAGGAGAAACCATACAGCCAGGCCAAATTGAACGAGTACAGGGTGAAGGGATGCCCAAATGGCACGAAGATGGGGACAGTGTATACCACAACACGGAATTCGGTGATTTGATTGTTGAATACACCGTTATACTACCCGATCAGATGGAGAAAGGGATGGAGAAAGATTTCTGGGCGCTTTGGGAGAAGTGGAGGAAGAAGAATGGGGTTGACCTATTGAAAGATAGTGGAAGACCGGAAGGCGATGTCAAATCTGCAAAGGATGAGCTGTAGTATTGCTTTGTACCAGTAGAGGATCAGCGGAGTTCGCTATACCATTTAGACGATACCTATTTCCATTACCAAAATTGCCCTGTTCCCCCTACAAATTCCCAGTGGGCATGAATCTGAATTCTAAACACAATTTATAGTCTTTCCCGTTTCCCAACCGCTGCTTTACTAGGTGGCAGATCATGTATGGAATGTAGGTCCCAAGTAACACGCTAAGCGAGCATATATATATATATCAATCACCCAGACACTCTAAAATATGAACCTATCATTCAATGCAAAGATCATAGTATTTCAGAATCCGAAGAAACTTAACTAAACACAAACAAGCAGAAAGATGAAGAAAAAAGGGAGAGGGGGTATCATTCTCGAAATCCATCACATCATCAAATGACCATGCAAAAAAAAAACCACCCTCAACAAATCCTGCCTCTCATCCTCCTTGATGAATGCAGTATCAAAACGAAGAAAAAGAGAAAGAAAGAATTGAACCCTTGAACTAAACCTGATGCAAAAACCCCAACATTTCCATGATTAAAATTCTATTTACTAGAGCAGAAAACTTCAGAGCGAAAAGAAAAACGAAAAAAGAATAAGACAGCTACGTGTTGTAGAGCTATGAATCAGAAGGGGCATTAAATCGTACGTATCGATGCGTTCGTTACCGGGAATTAAAAAAGTCGGTTGGAAAGGAGTGAAAGAATGGAAAACTCGGAGATTCAGACTCGTTGGTAATTCGTGCTTGGTATTGACGAAAAAATAACAACGAGAGGACGAAACGCCAGTAGATTTAGAATTTAGAATTTAGAATTTAGACGCCGGATCTATACCAAGGTCCACGACGACCAGCAACAGCATCAAAACGAACGATTCGCTTTCTCTGAACAACCCACCAGCCCTATGACATATCAGCAACACTTTCTCTCTACGCCATAAAACCCCCTCCTAAAAAAACCAAAAAAAAACCAAAAAAACCCCTGAAGCAAAGAAAAAGTAGGGAGAGGGGAAAACCTTACGAGAATAGCACTCCCTAAAAAGAAAATGCTAGCCAGAAAGCAAAAGGCAATATCAGCCTTAAACTTAGAACACTGACTCTTCCCAGTTATCCCATCCCAATTCCAAATACTACCACAATGCATAGGTCCGATGAAATCGGTGAGGAGACCGAAGGCGATCATGAAGCCGGTGAAGAGGAGGAGGTCGATGGGGTAGTGAATGAAGGAAGCTGTGAAGGGGAGGAGGAAGAGGAGGGAGAAGAGAATTCCTATTCCTGCGATTACTGGGGGTTTAGGGTGTTAGAATTTTTGTTTTCTGGGGGTGGGGATTGGGGGAGGAGGGAGATGGAGTTTTGGGGGGTTTTGAGAGGAGAGAGTTGGGAGGGGTGGAGGGGTGGAAGTACCTTCGGTGTAGATGAAGCGCTTTTTGGACCAGTTGGAGGTGTTGTGGACTGAGTGGAGGTATTGTCCTGTTAGGCCTGCGATGGTGGCTGAGAATGCTAACTGGGAAAGTGAGTGTGTGTATTTTTTTTATTAAGTACAAGAGCTGGCGCAGCTTACCTCGCCAATGCGAAGGCAGAGAGAAAGGAGGTCTGCTGCAAGCATCTTGATGGTTGTTCTGTGACTCTGATGGAGAGTGTTGGGTTAGTGTTTTTATGGTTGTGATGTTGTGTAGTTAAGGAGGTCGTGGAAACAACGAGCGAGGTAGAGAAAAATCTTGCATTATTTAGGAGTAAGTAAAGAAACAATCAGAGACTGTTGCGTATATGTGCTAGAGCTGACTCTTTATACAAACGAGCAATCACACCACACCACGAAATGCTGCATGAAATGATGCAGACCCAGGACTTCATTTGCGCAACACCGAATCTCGCCAACAACACCACCAGCGTTACGGAAGTGCCTTTCAAAAGTCCTCGCTCGCGCTAATCTACGCGGGACGCCACCTGTCTGGCCCAGCAACGAGTGTCGCTGTTCTATTAGTGACCTTAGGCTCATGTTACAGGCTTACAGCGCTGTAAGCCTCGCTAAAATCAATCTCTCCTCAGGCTACCTAGGTGCTGAAGCCGTTGCTGGGTGGCATCTGACCCCTGCTTAGCGCGAGCGAGGACTTTTGAAAGGCACTTCCGTACCCAGAGCCCATTTTGAGGTCTAGCCAGCCCACAAAGGGTGGACATCAAGGGAATGCACGAAGATCTGAAGAAGAAGCTACCCCGGACTTATTATTGGAGCTTAGGGATGAAGTCATACTTACCGACGGCAGTCAAATAGCGTATGCAGGACAGAAAGTCTCCCCCTTTCCTTGACGGTGTGGCGCTGTGGCTGACCATCTAAAGATGAAACACAGCTCACCAGACTCCTTTGGCAGCGCTGGCGTATAAGAGAAGTGCGTGCTTGCTAGCAAGGCTCGTTGACATCGTCCTGTCGCGAATCGCCACTTAGTAATGGATTGCAGGGTAGAAACATAAACTGGAGACAGTTTGTTACTCAATCTCTGGTATATCACATCGCCAGCATCACGGCAGTTGAGAGGGGCATCTCGATTGCGGTGTCGGAAACGAAGGTCTTTTTAAAATTTCCAATTGGTGTTAATTGATGCAGTGCAAGGAAGAAGGAAAACTGAAAGTTGCCATGTCGTCGCCCTAAGGCTCTGCCATCAAGTTTTAGCGGTGGCTTTGCGTCACCAGGCCTCTGGAGCTGCACTACTGCACATCATTATGGGGGTGTGTTGTACTCCTCCGTACGCAGTAAGTAGCTACAGTACTACGAGGATCCTCCAGGTTTTGAAACGAATACGATGCACTCTACTGAGTAGAGTTTCCCCATCGGGGTCTGTCCCCGTCTCCCATTATTAATTAATTCATCCACACTTGGCATGTGATTCAATTCAGAGAGGATCTATCTATTTATGAGATGAACATGTTAGGGAAAACATCCTAATAGGTGTTTCTCATCGCGTAACTTACTCGCAGGTTAGAGTAGAGTGTAAAGTTGTTAGCTACTAACTGTATAGTACAGTATATCTACCTACCTACCTACCTACCTATCTATCTATCTATCTATGCTCTGCTAGGTAAGCGCTTACAACGGCAACTTAAACATGGTTCTCCTGTCACTCGTTACCCCTCAATAGCCGCGGCCCCGTCCTGCTGTGGTTTAGCGTGTAGTGGCATTTCCCCTATCTACGATCGCAATCGCAAAACAACAAGTCATTATTCCATCCATTTCGAGTGTACGTGCGCTTTCTCCATCTTCAAATCACTTGGACTCCTTCTTCTCCCATATGCACACTCCTACCCGTACCCGTCGCAAATTATTGAGTTAGTAGCCATGATTCTCTTACATCGGCACGCGAGAATAGCCGCAGGCTGCCTTAGTGTTGTGCTCATGTATCTGATTTATATGCGCTGGACCCCTGATCACTGGACAACACGAATAGATTTTCCGGACTTACCAGACTTGCCAAAATTGCCAAAGTTACCAGGAATGAGTTCCTCGGATGAGGATTTAAAGGTTGGCACTGAACCTCTGCCCAAGCCGGAGTTCATAGAAGATGCCCATAAATTACCCACGGCCGATTCTTTCTTACCACATTTTAAAGCCGTGACGCAAATGCCTGACATGCGCATGGAAGAGGCCAAGTCAGGGTGTGTTTGGCCAGCCTTGAATGAGATTAATTTTCAGTATGGTAAAGATTCAGATTGGGTGGTCAACGAACGAAGTGATGAGGAAATTGAGGAGAGGCGAAAGCAGTGGCACAAATTTATCGACGAAGACCTAATACCCTATGCGCCGTACAAGGACAGATTTGAAGGCCGTGGCATTGTCATCGTCGCAGGCAATGGAAAGAGTCTGAAGCGCGTGAGGGTAATCCTACGACAATTGGCTAAGCTCGGTTCTCAGCTACCCATTGAGCTTCATTATTGGGATAACGAGATGAGCGAAGAGGACCGAAGGAACATCACCGCTATGTGGCCGAAGATGTATTACAACGATCTCTCTGCACCAGAGAATATTCTCAAGACCAGTCATGATGGATTCTTTCAAATCAATTACCAACTCAAAACGGCCGCTGTCATGAACTCCCGCTTTGCAGAACCATTGCTGCTGGATTCTGACAATATCCCAATCGTTGATCCAGAAACACTTTATGAATCTACATTGTATAAAGAATACGGGACCTTATTTTGGCCAGATATAGCACGCACGTGGCCCCAAAATCCCATGTGGGCCATTACCAACACCAAATGTCGCATGGACGAGTACGAGCAAGAGAGCGGACAACTGATAGTCGATAAGCACAGGTACTTCTATCACTTACAACTAGCTGCATGGTTCAACAATGAACATGCAGACTACTACAATCAGTTCTTGCTGGGCGACAAGGACATGTTCCGTTTTACATGGCACGCGCTCAAGACCAAATATGGATCTCCATCCAGATGGTTAACGAGTGTAGGCACGCTTACGGATGGCTTTTACTGCGGACACAGTTTTGCACAGCATCACCCAGATGGGAATGTTGCCTTCTTGCATGGAGGACTTGTGAAAACGATAGCGAAGGAAGTGATGAAATGGCAACGGGAGACCCGAGGTGGAATCTTTCAGGTTTACAAGAGGAGTGATTATGACGAACAACATTATATGAACGTCAATGTTTCTATTAAGTGGGATGGTGGGGCGTATTTACCGAATAGACCTGACGATCTTGAGACGGCGATGTGTACGGATTTTTATGATGTCAAAGCTAGGCCACTTGACGAGTTAGTTCCACAGTTTGAGCAGACATTTGAGGAAATTGGCGGGTATTGGATGCTTGAGGATTAATCGTGTATCAGAATGCAAGACGGGATCTTGGCGTTGTAAAGATTAGAAAAAGCATTGTAGAACGAAAGGTTCGGATACTCCGTACCTTCTTCTCTTACAGTACATAAACCCGTTATTATTACTTAATACCACGTTCAACACTCAAGCCGCTTCAAACCATGCCACTCAAAATCAGAATTTCCGTCCCCATCTCAAGAGATATTCGTTGCCTAGAAAGCACACCTCGAATTCGTCATCAGATCAGCAATCATTCCAGCATTACTACTCCCCAACTCAATATTCTGCTTCGCAACACTATACGTACGCATCTTAAGCAGGCGCATTTCTCTCAACATTAACATCCCCATCCAACACAAAATTAACCAAATAACTCTTCATATACTCACCCACCGTCACATTAATAGCATAACTACTAGAACTCCCACTCCCCTCCCCCTAAAAAACAAACAAGGATTCTCCTATACATAACAACTAGGCACAATATCAAAATACCAACCATGAACCTCCTCATGTGAAGCCCCCAAATAATAACAATAGCAAGAAAATAACATCTTGGTATAAATACGATCATACTTTTTAAACATAGTAAGACAATACTACCAATCTCAAATTTGATCTACGACATGATCAAAGAGATGAAATCCCATTTCCGTGAAGAAACAAGCCAATGTAGGTATTCTTTAGTTATTGTAAGTCAGTTATATTTCGAAGATCCGATGATCTGTCGATTACTTTGTGATGCCGTGGGGAATATAATTATGTCCCAAATCTCGTGCCCACTAGAATTCCGATATCCGAGATGCCGGTACTCTGTTGGATGTTTAATCTGTAAGTAATGAGCATCCTCTTGCACTATACTATGTCCAGCAACGGTACCTTCATCTTTATTCCCTCCTAACAGATGAATAGATTCCTGTACTCACTCCATAGCCATCACCTAATTCATCAACCCTAGCATAACCTAACGTCTCCGGTTCAAATCGATCACCAAAGAACCCGAATACTCCAACTCGATATTCGGTACAACGTAAATTATGGAATTGTTGGATCTTCGTACTGAGGGTGATCTATCGTAGATTTCTTTTCGTCTTGAATGATATCCTTCGATGTAGAGATGGAATAATACCGGGGGGAGTGTTCCGTTGGGGATATTGGAGGGACTTCTAGGTCTAGGAATAGATAATCTTCTCTTTGGTTTGGGGCTCTGAAATTGGCTCTTTGTTCTAGTTGGTTACGGTTTGCCCGTGGGTTCCGTCTTGGTTTGTTGTGTTGATCATGCTTGGGTGACGGGGTTTTTGAAGCGCAGTGTGCTTGTGGGTGGGAGGCGTACTGGGTGTTGCTGTCGATTAGGGTTGCGGTGTAGGTTGCGTAGGGGAGGGTTACCGTTCCAGAGGCATAGGTTCAGAGAAGCAAAATACTAAGGCCGACTAGGAGTTCTTGAGAATGAAAAGTTATTGAAAAGGGGCTTATAAACTATGTGATGTTCTCAAGTCAAGCTCATAATTCTAGGCGCTGGGAAACTTATTTCACCTGCAAGTTTTTGATAGAGGGCACAACTATGCCCTGTAGTAAACAGTAAAAACTGGACAATGTTAGCCATAACACTTTGATGTGACATAGTGAACCTTCAAGCTAGCAAAAAGATCTTTGAAACTCGTGTCTTTGAGGCAAGGTAGGTGGTGAAATACTGTGGCTAATTCACTATTCTTGCTCGCTTAACTAATCACCCTCATGGGCCTCGAAACTTTACTATATTGCAACACTCGTACAAACTGGCTGATAACCCAATATCTACGCCTATAGATACTGTTCTTAATACTGACCCGCTGAAAGCTCGTCAACTTACTGTACATCTCAGAGATGCTGCATAGATTAGCATCGCGTGAAAATAGAACAAGGAGAAACAGAGTCTTAAATTAAGACTCTTAATTCTCAAAATTCCACCAACCAAGTAACAAGAAATCATTAGATTTCGACCAGGATTTCTTCCGAATCCTCGCAGTTTAAATACAGATTGCAACCCAGAATGAAGGAGGCCCTAACTTTGTCTGTTGACGTAGTACAACCTGGTGGGCTTTTTGAATTCTACTACTACTGGCTAAATTTCCTTCAGGAGTAAAAGCTTTAAACCAAAAAGCGTAAAGTTTCTAGCAACCCATTTCGGGGTTTCTGCTCAAATTTCTGACTAGATATTTAGGCTTGGGAGATTAGTGAGAACGGGAAAGTAAAGATTCGATAGTGAGGAGTGTGAAATGATATATAAGTCTTACAGTAGAAATAGTGGTATTTAGGATTGTTTTTCCTGGTCTAATTCGCTTGTTACCGGGGTGGCACACCTCCACGTGATAATACGCCATCAACAACCTGAATGGGATGTTGTATTAGGCAGGTACCTTCGCATAGTCATAAATCCGTATTTTGTGGAACCCACACATGGGTATTTAACAAAAGCCTTTCCCCTCCTGTTGTTTTTCTCATTCCTCTTAATATTCAGTGCAAAGGAATCGGCTTTCAGCTTCACTCGAAAATGCCTGTGACCATCAGACCATTCACTCACGCTCCAAGAGCATGGCAGAGTAATCAACGTACAACGTCGTCGGCGTCTCTTTTTAAATCGTCTTGTCCGAACGAGCAGAAACAAAACGAAAGAATCATTCAATCGTCGTTCGAATCCCATGCGTTTTCCGAAAATCCTACCTATCCTTCTTCAAATGGATTTGTAAATGCTGCTGTGACAGCGTATAACCACCATCACCACCTGATAATCAGACCAGAAGATGTATGGTTTTCAATCATAAGTCAATTTGGCTTCTTTGTTAATGGTCATGCCGAAGAAGTCCGTTCGTTCTTCGTTTCACACGAAGGCAAGAAAGAGCTCATAGTCGTTGAAATTGGTACTATTGATAGTGTCGACTTTGGTCCCTTGGCTGTTCGCTTTTCAAAATCGATAGGGGAGAATGTTGTGGATCCAGATCTTAAGGAATGGATTATGCCCGATTTTACTACAACGACGAAGTCCGACAGAGTTGTAGCTTCCATACTCATGATGGGAGCGATGCAGAAGTATTTCTCATATAAAATTGTTTTAATTTGCGGCATTCCTTCTATAATGCTTCTTGGAACTCGTGAAGATTGGAATAATATGCTGCGCCGACTAGAGAAGCTTTCCGACTTTGGCGACGAACCGGCTCAGTTCGGCAAGCTACTTACCCCCGTGCTAAGCTACTTTGTCAAGTCCTTTGATAACCCTCTCGACCCCGAAGTAATTTCTTTCTGGAAGAGAATCGCACATCAAGGTGGTGGAAGTGGTCCAACCTATCTCTCAGGATGGATAACTGCGTTTTGCTTCTGGGACGCCGATGGAAAGTCACTTTTCACTTCTCCCCAAGGCTCAGTTGACATGCACGCATTCGGAGGCAAGAGCCCTGGCTGTGATCTCGACGGAACTCTGTACCATCGCGTTGATATGGATAATATTCCCTACGGGTTTGCATCAGTGCCTGTCACTGTAGATGACAATGGCAGACTGTATAAGACTCGGATGGTAGCAGGTTCTGTTGGGATCTGTGTTAGTAGCAGTGGAGATGTGCTTGATATTGGTAGAAACCCTAACAATAACCGCGCATTATCTCGCTATGGGCCTAATGGTAAGCTGATGCCTGTTAATAAGGAGCTGCCTGCAAGACAAGTTTCGGGCCTAGACACAGTACAGCCTTTGTCTGGTTGGTGGATGTACGAAGTGGGAGAGAGTGATGGAAAAGAAAATTCTGGAAGTGATTCTGAATCTGCACCAAGCTCCCCTGCCAATTCTGGTGATGCTTCTTCCAGCTCTATGCAAAGCATTAGGGAAGCTCATCGGCCTGGCTTTCCAACCGTATCAGCGACCCCCGAAGAAAAAGATGGAAATGCCCTTGGCTCTAATACAAGTACAATGCTATTTGGTGTACCTAAAAGACCACTAAATGACCAACGGACAAAGGAACCGTTGCCTTTTAAAGACTTACCAGATCCAGACAATATCTGGACTACCAACACCACCAGTAAACGGCTAAAGAAATAAAACCCAGTTTCAGATTGATTGGATTGGTTGAAAAGCCGGCTGAGGAGGGCAATCCGTACCTGAGAGGCAGATAAGAAGATCCTTCTTACAAGTCCGAAAAGAGAAGGAACATACTGAATATATCTAAGTAATTATTAGCCTTTGTTGATCCAGCATACTTTCAGCATAAATAGATAATACAAAATGAATTTTAATCGATCTCTGCTTAAAAAAAAAATACTTAATGGGTTTTTTATTTTTGCAGTTGCAGTGCTAGTAACTGCTACAAATGTTGTGCGTATTACTGCTATGAAGACTGCAGTGGGTGCTAGAATGCATACATAGTATAAGCGAGCGTCGTTTAGAAAAGGACGTCGGTTTATGGGTTAAGATACATAAGGTTTAGAGGAAGAGTAGGCTGCTAATAAGAATTAATCTATCTAACTTCAGAGTATTAGACCTCTACTAGATAATTCAGGAGTTCTAGATGCTTTTTTTTTATGTAGCTTTAGAGGTGCCGTCCCTCTTGACACCCATCTTGCAAGACCAGGTAAGATTACACTAATCAAATCAGGTTGGTCCAAGGCTAGATAATTTACCTTAATCTGAAGCCACCCCTGTTAATCATAAAATGTGGCAACTCAAAACCTATGGAGAATGATGGTATCGTATCTCCAGAGAACTCAAATGCTGCAGGGGAATAATCTGCAAGAAGTCTAGTGTCCCAAGCGTTTAGGTTTGACCATGCAAATATTTATGTATTGTCGCTTTTCCGAAGGATTGTTTCTTGGAACTTGATGAAAGGAAGATCTCTTGTCTTCTCTATATAGTGGTGGCATGTTTATATAAAAAATGCCTATTTGCGAATATGCTATATTCTCAATTCTCGTTGTTGTCTTGGAAGCTGCGGAAGATATTTCGCAGAATTTAGAACCACAAGATTCCAAAATCTTTCACAGCATTTATTGGAAAACACTTTTCCATTCAGTCAACAACTAAGTTAAACTTGACCACTACCTCGCTCTTCCTTCAACAGAATCCTTCCACCAGTCCATAAGAACGTCGCAGCAGCAGCAACACCACTCAATACACCAAGAGTCCAGCCCATAGTCCCCCATCCCGCTCGCTCAACTACGAAACCAGCCCACAAAGGCCCAACAAGAGTACCCAAAGCAAACGCCGCATTAAAAAGTCCGAATCCCTGCGCAGCAGCACCCCTCTTCCCAAAACCACCCGGTCGTCTCTTCTCCTCTTCTTCCAGCACATGATCAATCTCTGCCATCAGAGGAGCCATAACAAGAGTTAAAGCAAACCCAATTAATGCTAATAGGGCGCAGAGTAAGACCTTTTGCGAAAGTGCGTTGTAGGTGACGAAACGGAGGCAGACCCAACATGGGACAGCGCCAAGGAGACCGAGAGTTGTAAGGGTTCGAGGTCCGTATTTATCAGATAGGATGCCGATGATGGGTGCACAGAGTGCCGGAACGACGAGGCATATGAAAATTAGACCTGCGCCCGTTGAGGTCCACGAGAAGGTGTTTTTGACGTACAGGGGTAGCGCACCGTCGAAGGCAGCAAGAGAGGATGATTGGACAAAGCAGCCAAAGAGAGAGGCAAGAAGACGGGGAATCCGAAGAAGTGTTATCATTGCCGGGAGTTGGCGGCCGGTTTTTGTGGAGACAACTTTTTCGGAGTCGGGAGGTTGAGAAGATCCCGTAGAATTTCCAAGCATTGAGTTTGGCACGGGTTGGATTTCGTTGGATTGACGTTTTGAAGCAGTTTTATTTTCAGGGCCGGTTGGTATGACATCCTGATTGTGTGTTGCCAAGACCTCATTGGAGAGCGACCATTGCTCAGCAACTGATTTTTCAATCATAGCTAACCGTAAAACAATGTCTAAGCCGATGAGTGCAAAGCCCATAGTGAAGACGGCGTAGTAGCCAGCACGAGCATAAACCACACCACCTAACAATGGGCCTGCAAGCGAGCCAACGCTTGTAGCAGCGGCAATGTAACCCATCGCTTGGCCAATATCTTCCTTATCCACTGTATCCGAAAGTAGGGCAAGACCAACTGTCCATACCACTGCTGCAGATATACCCTGAAAGAAGCGACCAGCTATGAGGACTGCGAGAGATGTGCTGGCGCAGAGCATAGCTGTTGAGCCACCGAGGGCGAGGAGACCGAGGAGGAGTGGAATACGGCGGGAGTGAGATTTATCGGCGAACCAGCCAAGTATAGCTATTGTGTACTATAAGCAAGAGCTCTTTTATTTAATATTGTGCACCCTAAGAGGAGCGGGCATTGGTCGCTTAGTGGATTCCAAATCGGAATTAGAATATAGTAAGGGACAAAACTCACGAGATCCTACAGCCAAAGCAGCACCATAAACACTCAAGAAAATCGATGTCCATCTCTGGACATCTTTCTCGAGAACACCAGCTCTAACCGTCAATGCAAATGGCAATACAGGCACTACCAATGAGTAGAGAAAGATATCCTATCATAGAGTAAGCGAGTGAATGGTTCTTAGATAAAAGTCTGGTAAAAAAGAAACATAAATATGGGGTAATTGTACATTAAAATGCATAAAAAGTGGGTCAACTGACAGTAAATACGGCGATAGCAATTGTAGCAATGATAAACTGATTTGAGGACCGAAAACGTAGAAATGGGGGCGGTCCAGCATCACCAATGCGTTTTCCATAGATGAAGGTATATAGTCCTGCTTTAGTGATGCCCATCATAACCGATACTTGATAGTTAGAAAACCCTTATAAAGACAAAGAGTTAAAAAAGCGTAGCAAAAAAAAATGGAGGATACACCTGACATATTTGTAGATTGGATTTATCTTGGCGCTTTTTAGTCTAGATGCAGCGATTTGTAAGATATATATGTCAAAGCGCCCGACGCCGTTTACCGAGATGTCCAAATAGCAAAATAAGGGTGCGGCTTCGGCCCTCGCTAAATATTCCCCACACCACATTTCACTTTCTCATAATTTATTACTCAAAAAAACTTAAGGCGAGCGAAAAGGAGAGGCCAAAAACAGAAAATGACAAAAAAAAATAAGTGTTCTTAGTCGAGGTACTCCTCGACTCGCAGATAAGTGCGGCTTCTGTGGATCGAACACAGTGCCTCCAGATTACAGAGAGTGTCTGAAGTTAACTTCAGTCTGGCGCTCTCCCAAGTGAGCTAAAGCCGCTTTGGGATTTGTTTTTGTTGAATTTTGTCAACTTATGTGAATCTATAATGAGCTCAAAAAATGATGGCAACAAAAGTAAGGTATCCAGTGTCATAAAATAGTATACTATAAGACCCCTATACCGTCTATATCCATAAGAGAGAAGGACTTCTATAGAATTAGACATAGCTACTTATTTAACTTAATTCAATAA
>JAJONI010000191.1:0-34105 GCA_022190145.1 Pezicula rhizophila
TCAAATGCCTTTTGTAGATTTTGTTATCTATAAGGGTTAGGATACTTCACATGTAGGAACCCGAGGCAAAGGATCTTGGTATAGCCTTAATCTTAAATCTAGAAGCATATAGCTATATAAGCATATAAGATTATATATCGGTACAGAAAGAAGTAGAATGCAGAATGCCTAGAAAAGACTACTCTTTAGTCTTTTAGTGCTTGCACCCCGTGGTAAGTAGCCGTCTATCGCCTCTGGGAACATTTCTACAACATCTCTCCCTTTAGGCTGCTAGCCCAAGTACTTTCTAGCCCTAGAACTAGTACACCTTATGTTCACCGCAAACATCTCCGCAATATGCAATACCCAATCTGCGATCACGCTACTATTAACAGCTTTTGCTGTCTTCAGGAGATCAATTTGTTTAATCTCTGTTGAAGAAATAACCTCTCTGTCTTTCAAAGCAGACACCAATGCCTGCATATATTCCAGAAAAGAAACTTCTTCGGATACACCAAAGTAGTACGCTTTAGGTCCCCATAGGTCCCCATAGGTCGTCATTGAACTGCGGTCCTTTCAGAGCATCCTGGAGAAGAGCGATGTAGATAGCAGCGCAATCCTTGACGTCGACGTAGGCTTGCATGTTTGAACCTGATGATATGATAAATCCAGATTTCAACTATCGAATGACGTCCCTAACACTGGGTATTGTGAGTGGTGTAGGATGCTCTTTCAAGACACTCAGTCCTGAGACACCTGCTGGTGAAATAATAGCAATATTTATGCCAGAAGAGGTATTTCGAACCATTGTATCGATTGTTTAGTGAGTCTTTGTCTCTGGAATTGACATGATTTGCTCAATATCTGCAATGTCATCCCAAACTTTTTCGTCGAATTCGCCGTTTGGTTCTGACCAAATGAGGGCTGCTTCCGAAGTATAGAGGTAGTAACCTTTCGTTGAACGAGCTTTGAGGCCTCGCAAGATAGCAGCCACACCTTGACTGTGGTTCATATCTGGAGCGGTGTCCAGCGAGTAAGTCGGAGATATTACCGATCGGAATTGGTGTCTATACTCACTTATCACGATTTCAGCATCTTTAGCTGCGACTTCTACGATATGCTCGTCGTCCAAGATTCTAATCAATGGAGTAACACTTGGATATCTTTCCACGAGTCTTTAGCCTTTCCCTTGATCTCTAACAAGCGCGCGCTGTGATAATAATGTCTGGGCGGGTGAAAACAATAGCATCCAGTACTTCTCCCCCGATATGTCCAGTAGCACCGATTCAATTTACATTGATTTAGCGGGGGTTCAAGAGCTAGGGTTATAGAGCTGGCTACCTACATAAGAACGTGCGCCATATTGTGCATTATTTTACGAAAAGTAGATAGAGTCCTCGAAGCCTTGTATTTATGATCAGCACTTCACTCCGCACACACTATAAAAGATATACAAAGTGACCTCCCACTGATGAATAATAATCCTGCATAAGAGCAGTATTGGCAATATCACATCCTTGTCACTGTAAAATTTCCCGAGTTAGGAAATACGGACTGAAGATGAAAGAAATATCCTTGCAGACCAAAGAAAATCAGCATTGCTACTCCACCAACCCGGCAAACGTTAGGACACAGTAATAGATACGTGAACGTTCGCGTAGCATTTGCTGTGTTGGGAAATATGGACTGGAGATGAAATGTCCTTGCAGACTAAAGGAAAACGGCACTGCTATTCACAGTACTATATACTCGTAGATATGCGGACACTCGTGCAGTGTTTGCCGGGTTTGACTGCCAGACGAAATATCCTTGTAGATGCGTTGCGACGGTCCCCCGCAAATCCACGACGGCGCAAGAAGAGATTTCCTGAAGCAGAACTGCTGGCTAGATTGAGGCGGTATAAAGAGGTCATACTCTACGCGTGTAATTGTATTGGTAATGGTGATAAACCTATCCAGAATGTTGCAAGATGTACTATGTAGCTAGCGAGCTGCTATTGTCCCGGGAAATCGGAAAATTCATTCACTAAACTTAGCCTTTTAGGAAACTTGACAAAGGATTTAGTGCCATCGGCACCGGGGAATTCGGGAAGTTGGGTCTTAATGAGAGGGTTACAAGGGTCCTTAGACCACACATGCTGCGTGTACCGGCATTTTGTTTCAGAATACTAAGAATTCACTGCTGTTATAATTGTGTGAGATATTCGTTTATTGGAGCTGAAAGAGCTTCTGGAATTGAAGGCCGATACCCATGTGAGGCTTTTGGATTGGAAATTCATGTTTTTGAATCCCCATTACCGGTAACTAGATGTGGGGATTTGAGCTTCAACACCCTCAGCGACTTCATATTGCGTAGACATCCAAGAACAGGTAGATACCCGCGTTGCTGTGCTCACTACCCCGCAGTGTGATATGCTCTCACATGTCATATCAATCTGGTGGATTCTTTGTCGGAGTTAATACAGATTATAATGGAGTTGTTAGAGTTGGCAGCCGCAATAGGGAATGAATTGTGCTTCTAGGAGGTAGTTTGGCCCTGGATCGCCCCAATATTCCGCAAGAGTTTAATATAAACTCGTTGAGGGTTTCCAGGTTAATATTCGTCGCCGCATGAACTTCTGCCACTTGTCTTCTCGCTATAAGCCATTGAAGGGTACTCACTGAACCTCAACCCTGGGTAACTTAACCTCAGGGGAATTGCCTTGGAAAAAACCCCATCAACTGCTAGTGTAACAGAAATAAATACGATGGCACCTTCAAATAGCGGACCACGCTCGAATGGAATACCCAACAACTCCAAACCAAAGCATGTAATTATCATCGGCGCGGGTCTCACAGGGTTGATTCTCGCCCAGGCACTCCGCAACATCAACCGCAAACACCCAGAATCCCAACGTTTCACATTTGGTCTCTACGAACGTGATGCGCATGCCTTTGCTCGCGGAGGAGGATGGTCTTTGACGATTCACTGGGTATTGACTGATCTAAGGAATGTGCTGCCGAAGGAGATAATCGAGCGATTTGATGAGTGCCTAGTTAATCCCGAAGCGGCAGACAAGAAAAATCCTCGCAATTTCCATAAGTTCCTGAATCTGAAGACGGCGGAGAAGCAGCACTAATGGCCGATCCCGCTTGGGGCTGCATCGAGAGTAGCGAGGGAGAAGTTGATGGCGCTGTTGATGGAAGGATTGGAAATCCAGATAAGAATCTTAAAACCCCGCTGCGTAGTGGTTTTCGTTTTGCTGATATTGGTTTCAAGTGGTCCAAATGCTTGGAGAGAATCAGTTACCCGACTAATTCCACCGTCAGCGCTCACTTCGACGATGGCACAAGCGCAACAGGGGACCTTCTGATTGGATGTGATGGAGCAAACTCTGCTGTTCGGAGGAGTCTTTGCCTTGCAGTCTATCAAACGAATCGCCTGCCAGTCAGACTGGCAGGCCTACGCATAGAACGTCCCCTCTCAGAAATCCAAAAATGTCTCGCCATAGATCCACATTTCTTCCCAGGCGGAGATCCAGATAGCAACGTGTATTTTTGGCACTCATTCATTGACCTTCCTCGTTCGACTGATGAGAGGACGACAGCAACATGTCAAATGATGATGAGTTGGCCGTACCGCAAAGGATTCTTGGGAAGAGATGAACCTCTCGAAGTGCCAGCGAGCATAGAAGAGAAACTTACACTTATGCGGGAGCTATCGAAGGACTGGATACCTCTCTTCAAGGATCTTGTGTTCAGTATTCCCGAAGAGACTGATTTGCGGGAAATTGTATTGGCGGATTGGCCGCCAGAAAAAGGAGCCTGGGACAACCTCAATGGTACAGTATCGCTGGTTGGAGATGCCGCACATGCTATGACAATGTGTGAGTTCGCACCCTGTCCTCTTCTACTCGTATCTTTTGCGACTACGCCATCCTATTCAGAGACATAACGTGGCTTTTTTGCTAATGTTATCTCCACGCAGTCCGTGGCGAAGCTGCCAATCACGGGGTGATTGATGTCTCGACTCTCATCAAACAGCTTAGTTTGAAATTTGACGGGAGGTCTCAGGAAACCTTTAAAGAAGTGATCGACGACTATGAAGAAGAGATGATAACACGTACTCGTCCTGCCGTCTTCAAATCCCGACAAGCTTGCATTGATGCAAACAACTATTCATCTGTAAATTTGGACAGTCCACTCATGTCACAAAGGGCCGTGAAAGATTAGATGTAACAGTTTGCTAGTTTGGAGAGGTGGTGGAGACTTTTTATGAGCTTCTCTAGTCATAGTAGTGCCGTTATAAATGCATCAGTAGCTAGATACATTCTACCTATCGCAAGTTAGTTAATCTCCAGGCTATGTGACGTGGTATCAAGAGGGTAATATTCTCCTTAACGTAGATCCACTATATAATATATAGAAGGGAGAGGTGCTGCAGGCTCCCTTAGACCCTGCCAAAGAAAATCACGTTCTACCCTAGGGTAGAGGACAAGGGAAAGGAAATAATTTTAACAGATTTAAAGACCGCAGCTCTCTGTCCCTTCCGAGAATTAAAACCAGATCGCAAAGCCTGCCGCTGCTAGGATTGACAAACCCGCTGCTGTATAACCAGTCCGATAAACTGTCGCCATTTTAAAACCCTTAGTCATGTCCCAAGCCAAATGCCTTAAGCTATTAAGCCCGTGGAAGAAAAACGGCCACGCCAGAGTAAACTTCACCGCGATTTTGCCAGCCCATGGCAAACCTGCCATAGCAGCTACTAAAGCGCTCGACGACAAATCCCATCCTAAGTATGGAGATACAAAATATGCGGCACCAAAGATGTATAGACTACCCGCGAGGGCGACGCCAGTGATGCGCTCTAGACTAGAATTGACCGAGGTCAACTGCCACTTGTAAATTGCTAAGTGCGGAGCGACAGGGCGATTACGGCGCTGGGTAACAAGAATTTTGTCACCCTCAGATCGGCTAATGAGCTGTGTCTTGACCTTAGAATCTGTGGTTGAAGTGGTATAGCTATATTATGTTACTCAACGCTCTTGCTAATAGGATTCTATACCTATACCGGACCTGTCTTCTCTGAATATCGTAATTCCTTCTTGCTCTAATCAATAATGCTGCAAGAGCGTTTGGCCTTGAAGCAAGTCTTGAGGCATGGATGATGCTCGATGCTGACGCTGTCTGGGCGAAGGCTAAATAAATCCTCAGCGAATAAGCCCACGTTTAAAGCAGGGAAAAGAAGACCAACAGCGGCTGAAAGCGAGAGGAACCATGGCTGAACCCCTTCTGTAGCGAGAATTGGCTTCAAATCAAGAGGTTCGAAGTGTAGATGACACGATTACGTGAAGAAGAGATGAAGATGAAGTGAAGCAGATGTGCAGCTGGATGGAGGGGAAAGGGAGATGAGTGTTGTGTGGTGATGGCGGCTAACGGCTATTGCACAGGGCCACAGGGCGACAGGGAACTCCGCCTGCGGAAATAATCGTGACAGATCCGGATCCACGCCTCGGCGGTCGACTGCGGCAGCTAGACCTAAAAAGGGTACCGGGGCCTAGCTCGCAAAGGGGGTAGAGAAAGCTCCATAGGGGGTAGAGCCATTTCCAATAGCTTACAAAACCTTACCTAAGCGCAGTAGTTCCCAAGCCTTTGCAGTTAGCTATTTCGAACCAGTTATAGGCATTCTCCAGACTTTTAGCCATGACCTTTCATAGGCTATTTAAACGACCAGCCCTAAAATTCTGCTCTCGACTGTACGATAGGTACCTGCCGCCGAAGTATTCCTTGCCGGTAAGTGTTTTAGTAAGCGGGTACGAAATCTAGCTGCTTTATTAATTATGCTGTAGGATATATAGCCTACAATTATAAGCTGTATTCCCTATAACTACAGGCTATAGTCCCTATATCTATAGGCTATGTACCCTAATATCTACCTAATATTTTAATATATATCATTTTCTAACTACTATAATTATAGGGAGAATGGCTTGTAATTGTAGGGCTTCGTATAGTGAAAGGCTAGTAGGTACGAAGGTCGCAGCAAAAAGTATTAAGACTACAGGGCACGTACGCTATAGAAATTAGCTACAGGCTCTCGTTACCTAACTATAGCGTTCTAATTTAGCGAATACAGGGAGAGCTTATACTTTGCTATAGGCTTCTGTGCCCCGGGAATAAGTAATAGCCCTATAGCTAATTTAAGAGGTTATTATTTCCGGCGCCTTTCCCGTCTTATAGGCTTCCGTTGCCTAGCTACAGCGTGCGTATTAGCGAATACAGGGTACGTGCCCTGTAGTCTCAATACTTTTTGCCGCGACCTTCGTACGTACATGGAAATCGACCCTGTGGGTTCTGGTATGATTATTATGGGGACAGCTCAGCGTCTATCGCTTAAATACCGGCGTATGTTAGCCCAGCCAATTGAAAACTCTACATGTTGATTGGATTTACTTCGTACTGTAGCTCAGGGAGCTGCCGCGCGGCTAGGGTTAAGCAAATCCTGCCGCAATCCATATTCGGTTCCATTGGTGGGGTTGGTGGGGTTTGGGCCAATCCCTCGGGAAGCTCGCGGCTGCAGCTGCAACCGCATTCAGACTCCTAATTACTCCACAGGCCCTGGGGGAGAGTACGACTCCGATACGCCACTTTAGGCGGTAAATGACGGAAGGCCATATAGCAGCATTGGCGGGAATATGCAGACTCACTGTGCCATATTCCCCAGACAGGATTTTCTTGAGGCCGTCCAGTCATAACTCCGCTTAACGGCCCTAATTATTCAGCTCTAAAGTCGGGACTGTGGGTGTGGGATATTTGCTGTTATGGCAAGAGAGAATGGCAGAATGGATGATGCTCGAGGAGTGTGCGGACACGACTATGCCTTCAGAAAGCATGACCTCAGAAGCCAAGAGGAAATGGAGGAAATGGGGGGAATTTTGGCTGAGGAACAGTAGCATTATGCTTATGGTCCTGGCCCAGCTGATCTCGTCGTTAATAGCCGTGGCTGCAAAGCTTTTACAGACATCTAGTGAAGATTATGGAGCATTGGACACAAGTCAGGCATGTGCACGAAGAAGTGGTTGGCTTGAAATCGGACCAAGTAAGCTGATACGAGTAAGGTTCTCATAACAATAATGACGGTGACAATGGTCTTGAGTTGGCTCTGGATCTTCTTAATAGGAGTGCCGGCGGCACCATTTGGCACAAAGAATATATGGCCGCTGTTGACGATTCGAAGCATCGCTGGAGTTGTCGGTAGTATGTTTGAACACTCGAAACATATAGTTAACAGTTGCTAATCGTCTTGCAAGTTTGGGGCTTCTACTATTCTCTCCGCTACCTTCCACTCTCCGAGGTAACCGTCATCAATTTCCTCTCCCCTATGATGGCTGCATTTGCTTCAGGCTTCATCAGTAGAGTGTCATTCACCACACCACAGCGAATAGCAAGCGCGATATCAATCCTCGGCGTTATTTTTGTCTCCCAACTCTGGCACATATTGGCTGACAACCCTCCCGAAATCCGCCCTGTTATGCATGAAGTCATTAATGGCAGCTTCACATTCTGTAAGGATTGTCATGCTACTTCACACATACAGGAAAACTCTTCCTCTATGGCGATTACGTCTCTAGAGCGTATTACTGCCGTGGGAGCCGCCCTCGTTGGGGTGGCAGGAGGAGCCACAGCCTCCGTGGTTATGTCTCTGATCGGCCAGGACGCGCACCCCGCTGTGACGGTGAACCATTTTGCGATCTGGACTGTGCTTTTGACCGCTCTGGGCATTGCAGTTACCGGTGTGGAAGCTTGGAGGATGCCTAATACATCAGAATGGGGGTTGCTGATGTTTCTTGGAGTTTTTGGTATGTTATTACAGTTGTTAATAGCGACAAGCATGCAGAGTGGAGGTAGCACCAAGGCATTGAACATGGTATACACGCAGATCGTGTTTGCGTTGATTATGGATGAACTAGTGTGGGATCAGCATCCCAACTGGGTGGGTGTGGTTGGGGGGCCATTGGTTCTGGGGAGTGTTGTTACGGTAGCTATGATCAAGGGGCGGAGGGAAGACGAGGCGGTATATAGGCATGGATTAAGGAATAGGAAGTCGAGATGATGGTTGGAAAAGATCAACTTCTCCTGGGACGCATATTCTAGAATCGTAACTGTATCCCATCTTAACTCCAATGCTTTTGTTGTGTCCGTCGTTTGTTTGCACGTACTGATGTATTGCAGATCTAGTAGCAAACGAGATAGAGAGAGAGAGAGTGAGAGAGAGAGAGAGAGAGAGAGAGAGAGAGAGAGAGATAGTAGAAGAGGTACCGTGTCGCATTCTTGGATTAATTGATTGATTGATGAATCGATTGTTTAAGAGACCAGTGTCGGAAAAGCGCGTAGGACTAGATACATGACAAGCATGCCGCCAAGTCCACAAAGGATATCGCGCGCCTTGATCTGGCATCCGCAGCAGACGTTTAGAAGGAATGTAATGTGTTGAAGGCTACGGCTGCTGTAATGACCATGACTATGACCATGACCATTGTTTGTAGCGTTTTGACCTTGGAGTTGATTGTGAAGTGGGATAGCTTGTTCGTTAGGGTTATTATAGGCGCTAAGGTGAGAGTTGTTGTTCACGGTTGGAGTTGGAGTTGGTAGAGTTGAAGGTGGATGTGGGGGTGAATGTGCTTCGCAAAGAGGATTGGGATTGTATGGTGGTGGTGGAGGAAGAGGAGAAAGATATGGTTCGTAACGCATTAATTAGATAGGGACTTAGAATAGAATGAGGAATGAATGAATGGGGACTTGACTTGCCTTCTTGTTCTTCTTGGGCTTGAGTTTGCTTGGGGTTAGGATTGGCGCATTCAACTAGGTTGATGCTGATGTTAGTGTTGTAGAAGGAGTTGTTCGTTTCTCCTGCCCTGGATTGCGGCTGTGACATTTTTGACGACGGTGGCTGCGCGTGAAGCTCGTGTGTGAGTGATATGGGATGATAATCGCTGCGGGAACGAAAGGTCCAACAGAATTGGATGGGGACAAGTCAAGTAAATAAGTAAGTGCACACCCATTGGGAATAGGATTTACAGTTGGTGTATGAGATTGTTGCAGAAATCTAGATGAAGCTATTCAGAAGATGCAAAACAAGAAGATGGTTAAAGAAAGAAAATCTATCGAGGGTTCGGCTAAACTACAGCTGTTTAGGTTGTTTCTTTCCTTGGTCACGGGATACTTTTCTATACCTTAGGTACCTAACTTACCTTAGGTAACACTCACAAACACTCACGTTATTGCAATATATCCCATCCCATCCCATCCATCCATCACATCATCCTTTAAGCATCACCAAGCACAACTTTACCCATCTCTTTTTATCCCTCATCTACAGATTAATTTAAATAACAGGTGTAAAATCAGAATCTACAACTAAAATTCAAAATATTATAAGGTTAGTTAGGCATCTAAAGGTGTTCCTTATATATAAGAATCATTATTTTTTAGAAAACCTCTTCGTCCTTCGTCGGGTAAGGTCCAAGTAGAGAAGGGGTGACATCATGTGATATTTGCATGTTTACATCACGTGATACGCCCCACACAATTGGCGTTATTATTTCTTTCTTCTTGTTCTATCACTCTTTCTAAACACACGCCCTCCCCCACGGCTGTGCTGACGCAGACAGAAGCGGCAGAAGCGGCCGACCTTGTGTCTCCATCTCCATCTCCATTTCCACCTTCTCCCCCAAGTACAACAACATCATCAAGACTAATGTCCAAATCAAAATCAATAAGAATAATAATAACAATAACATGACGACGTCCTCGGCCAACCATCATCTCATCGTGTCCCCCGCCGACCGACCACAGTATCGCATGAACGGCCTCGAGGTCATCGCCACCAACAACCCTTACGCCTTCTCTTCTTCTTCTTCTCGTTCTTCTTCTTGTTCAACCTACGAGCACCGCAAAGCCACGCTTGACCATGGCAGCATCCCATTTGCCGAGTGCTGGACTACAGTGTTAGGCGATGCCGTGCACCGAGCCATCCTTAACGCGCTCCCGAAGCCGAACAAGATGGTCTATGCGCTTTCCCTCGTGCGTCTCGGCTTGGTCGACGATGCCGATGCCGATGCGGTGATGATAGCGACAACAGCCCAATGCCCCATCGTGCTCCAGTTGGTCGTCGGCATTGATGAGGTGGACCGCGCTGACTTCTTCTCGGATGACTTGGCTGCGCATCTAGTTCAGGTGCTTGATCAACTTCTGGCGCAGCACTGGCACAACAGCAGCCACCACAGTCCAGCTGCTGAGCAGGACAGGTACGTACAATAACTCGATTCTCACTACGGCTGCGACTTACTTTTACTTGGTATATATAGGGTCTATGTCGATGTATGCCGCTCCGTCGAGTGTCGATCCTCAGAGAATAAGAATGCCCTCGCCCTCGATTAATCTCGTACTTTTGCGCATCTCTACAAATCCGGCCTTTCGCTCCCCGGCTCCTCTATCGGCACTAAGAGCTAAGTAGGGACGGCAACAAGATGGATTGCGCATCGCCTGCCCTCGGGCAAGATGGAGTACTTCCTACAAACCTGCCGCCACGTAGCTGACCCCGCTAACCACATTCGTGAAGCCGGCTTGGTGAGTTCTGCTACTACAATCATCACCATGTATTCGCCCTAGCTAAGCGACCACAAAGCGACGGTAGATACCATTAACATGCGATTGCAATTGAGTCAAGCCTTGCGCAGCGAACCCAAGACGACAACGACGGTCTGGGGCCTAATCAAGAACACGCCCGGCCGCCAATGAATGAATGAAAGGACGAATCAATCAATCAACCAATAAGGCGTTCATGGATGGGGAGTTTTGGTAGATTGATAAATTGGTAGATAGATAGATAGATACCCAGCGAGAGAAGCAATAGACTGGTTACTACGCCGTATTTGAGTTTAGTCGTGTTCGAAGAAGAAGAAGTTCATCATTTTAGCTTAACGCTGCAGCTGATAGATAGTAAGTTAAGACCTCACATGCAAATTTTCTAGGTCTCCTAACTAGAAGGTCATCAATAGTAAGGAACTCTATAATCCCTTGGCTTGGCTTCTAGCTTTATATACTTCTTCTATGATATCAATGTATTGCTTTCCGTTGATTTGAAGAATTGATGATGGAAGGATTAGTATGGTTGGTTGTTAAGGTAGTTGTTGGGTTTTTTGGGGGGGTTGATAGTGTTGTAGCTTGGGTATGTTAGGAGGGATTGTGTGCTGCTGTTGTGAGGAGGAGTTGTTGAAGGGAGGGTGAAGGGTGTGGTGTAGTGTTTTTAGAGGGTTATTTAGGTGGTAGGAGGAGGAGGGTGGGTTAGGTTAGTAGTGTGTTGTAAGTACGAAGAGGGTTATTAATTGGGTGGTTGTTTTGTTGCTGTTTAGGGTTGTAGGAGGAGGAGGGAAGGAGAGAGTTAATTGATTGTTTTATAACTATTTGGAAATCTCATCTGGCACTGGTACTACTACTGTTGATGTCAGAGTCATGCTGCCGACGGAAGTGTTGTAACAGTTAACAACGTTGCTTTTAGCGCTGGAGCAAGCACACATTTAGCAAGTCCAGCGGCTTCCATTGCTCGGGCTTTGCGAAACTTCTTCCATTACCCAATGACTAGTCGAAGTTACCAAAGTTCATAATCCAGTTAAATGCTAATTTCTCCAGCAATATCGTGCGTGACCTTTCCAGAAACTATTCATTACTCTTTTCGCATTCGCCCTGGTTTATCTAGCAGCCGACGCCATATAACTCTACCGGGACGATTGGGAGTTCAACATTCTGCTTTTTGCGCTGTGTTCTTGTTTTAGCATGAACATTGGAAAGAGCGCTTCTTCTTCTAGGAATACGTGGTCCCCTCTGCGTACTCAAGCGTTGAATGGCTGGTATCGTAACTATCGATATAATACTACGGTTGCTTATGATTGAGAAATTCGAAGCAGAAGTTTATCTATCTGGTCAAGGTTAATCAATACGAGGATTCTTCGAAACCGCAGCAGACTGATTTGCGGACTTTAGCGAAAAGGACATGAAACCCCAAGACTCCCAGAAGCATGCTAACGACGTTCTTATTGCTGCTAATTTGTTGCACCATTGATGACGGCCAAGACTTCGAGCGCTTCTTCGTATTGGTCTTGACCTATGAGCCAACGGGGTGATTCGGGGACAAAGAGGAGGATGGTATTATGCAAAGGCTCGCTGGACCCTTTCCAATAAAATAGAGATTATTTATACTAAATTACTAAGATAATATATAGGTGATGCTCTACGAGCTTAGATGTCTTCTTAGAAGACTTAATAATAAAGCCTATATTACTAAGGTAGTACTGCCTACAGCATTTAAAAAGTTTCCTATTTTAATATATAAAATTCTAAAATTTCTTCGCAACAAGCTCTGTAATAGGCAGGTCTTAGCGCTAAGATTTTGCTTGCTAAGGTACAAGAAATTTTGTAGTAATTGTTTTCTTTCTAGGACATTCTTCTTCTCTGTCGTGCCTTCTTCTGAGAAGCATTAATTAGGTGATATTATAGCTATATATTACGCGAGGCAACAATGGCTTGAAGGAATTTCTGCCCTACTTACAAGGCTTTTATAGCTTTGAATGATAAGGATCGCAAAGAGAAGAACTTCCAAAATCGAACAAAGTAGCCAAATATACAGTATGACTGTGGTGCTGACTAGGGTACGCTCCTGTCAGAAAGAAATGCAAAGAATCGGATTGGAAAGTGGAGGGGGTCAGATCCTTATCGAAGAATTCGTGCTTCTCACCTCCCTAAACCGTCTGGGCCACACGGCGGTTCTTCGCCAGTTCTTCGTCGGTTCTTCGTTCCACTCAAACCCTGCACTACCTCCTCCATTTCCAACATCTGTATGCTCTGCCTAACTTGGTACGCAGTGCATACGTACGCCGTAATAAACTCCCTGCGCTGCGCATCTCGAATCCAATTAATATAATCTTACAATATGAATATGACCATACACCGTTCGTATCCTTAATTCCTGCCATCTATCTCATTCATACACACCTAATTAAACGCAATAAAATGACGAGCGAGCGACCTTCCAACTTCAACGCATGGGAATGTGGTGGGAACAAATGTGAACTTGTGTCTACTGGCACGCACCGTTTATTTTTGCAAGCATCGGGTCCACCACGCAAACCCGGTGCGCCAGCAGTCATAATCGAAGCCGGACTCGGTGATTCTAGCACTGGCTGGGCTGCCGTACAACGCCTTGTAGCCAACTTTTCGCGCGTCTTTGTCTATGATCGGGCTGGGTACGGGAGAAGTGAAGCATCGCCAGCGCCTCGAACAGCGACTAACATAGCTAAAGAGCTCTCTGCTCTTCTCCAAGCCTGCGATATACGGCCTCCTTATGTCCTGGTCGGACACTCGTATGGGGGCATTCTTGTACGGGAGTTCCTAGCGCTGCAGCCCCAAGATATCGCTGGTATGGTCCTGGTCGATGCAAACCAAGAGCGGAATTATATCGACTGTGCTGTTCCCTGGCCGTCCTTTTTTGCCCTTACCGAAAACCAGGATTACTATGGTGTTCGGGGAATCAACAGGTCTCACAAGCTGACTACAGACGAGTGGAACGCGCTATTGCACAAGGAAACGCAAGACGACTTAACGGCAGAGCGCGAGATAGAGTACTGGCAAAGTAGTGCTGATGAGCTAGGCAAGAAGCGCCAACTTGCACTCCATGCACTAGGAGACGCACCAGTAAGCGTCATCAAGGGGAATGGAGAAAGAGAGCTGCGCATGGTTGTAGCGGCTGGTATTGAGGCTGGAAATGGCAATGACAAGCAACGAGCAGAGGTCAGCAATGCATTGGATGGGTTTGATAGTATTGAAGAGCGGCTGCAGCGTGAGCAGATGAGCCTGTCGAGCAGATCTCGCTACACATATGCTAGATCTAGTGGACATAACGTACATCTCACCCAACCGGAAGTGATTGCTGAAGAGGTGAAGTGGGTGCTTGATTGTGTGGAGAGTGGCTAGGGGGTGGAGTAGTTCATCGGTATTGCTATATTCCATTGCTTTTGTGTTAGTATAGGTCACTAGTATTAACCTCTCTTAGAGAGGCACTTAAGTATACTTGTTAGCTACTAGAGTAAAAGTAAGTGTTTTTATTTAAAAGAGCTCTCTAGGAGCTTCTTAAATCAATGCCTTATGGTCTATTTTAAGGGGGTTTAGTGATTTTATTAAGTATACTAAATAAGGTAGTAGACTTTAAACTACTGAATATCTTAGTGTGCAAGCACGTGCATTCGGTGGGGACGTGTATAGGTAGAGGGGTGATTACGAGTACAACAAATCAGCAGGTGTCAAAGATCCTCTGTCCTATTAATCAGAGATAGTTTTTTCAGTCAATGCCAGTTTTGTCCAATAAGAATATTTCGCTAAGCCCAGTTGGGTCTTTGATCCTAACTACAGCACTAGTAAGGTTAAGGTTTGTTTATGTTTAAGATCAGCAAAGCTAACACTGTCCATCCACCCAAGAGACCGTCTTATAATATAGGAATTCATCCAGCCCTTGAGACCCATTGAACCGGCCAAAGCCACTTTTCTTGACACCACCGTGCGGTAGGGCGAACTCGTCGTGCACGGTCATGGAATTGATATGCACGGCGCCAGACTCCAATCCGTCGGCGACGCGGAATGCTGCCTTGAGGTCTTCTGTGAAGACGGCAGCAGATAGGCCGTACTCGGTGTCGTTCGCAAGCTCCAGAGCCTCTTCCTCCGTCTCGAAGGTGAAGAAGGAGACGCTCGGTCCGAAGGACTCAGTGGCGTACAAGTTTATGTCCTTGTTGAGGTTGCTTAAGACCACGGGGCGCATCCTTGTCTCCACTTCTTCGGTCGCAGTTGGGTTGCCAGTGCCGTAAAGGACCTGCGCGCCCTTAGAGAGGGCGTTGGCGATGAGGTCGCGATTCCTCTTAGCGGAAGCGGACGAGATCAGCACCGGGGTGGTAGCGGCAGAGCCGAAGTTCCTGCTGATGGTTTCGCTGAGGATAGCTTGGAAGTCGGAGGCGATGGAAGAGTGTACGAGAATGCGTTCTGTGGACATGCAGATTTGGCCAGCCTGGAGTCATGGTCAGTAGGGTCAGATGGAGATGAGGGACAGGCTTCTCAATCTTGCATTCATGAAAGCTCCCATGGTGCAGTGGAAAGCAGCGTTTTGCAGGTCTGCATCTTTCAACACAATTGCACTCGCCTTGCCCCCCAACTCCATAAGGACGGGCTTCAGATGCTGGCCGGCGATCGACGCAATGATACTGCCAACGTGTGTACTACCCGTGAAATTAATTTTCTTCACGCATGGATTGGCGATCAGCTCCACTGTCACGGACGCCGCGTCCTGGGGACGGTGGAAGATGAGATTTAGACAACCGTCTGGGAGACCGGCTTCTCGGAAGACATCACCAATAGCCCAGTAGCACCGTGGCGAGGCCTCGGGTCCCTTCAGGATGGTGGTGTTACCGGCCGCTAGAGCAAAGGTGGTGGCACGGAGGCCAAGGTGGTACGGAGCGTTCCTACCAAATATACGTTAATAGGAGACAAAGTTACAAAACTCTCAATCTTTCCACACTCAGAACGGGTAGCTCTACCAAGGTGCGATGCCCAAAATGACGCCGTATGGTTTTTTGTAGGTAATCGCATGCATACCCTCGTGATTCGACACTGGAACCTCCCCCTTGACAGCCTCTGCGATCCTCCCTGCCGTATCCTTCAGGCCTTCAATGGCCAAGCCCAGAATAAACTCCTGATAATGTTGGTCTGCACCGATCTCTTGGTGCATGTAGCTGCTTAGCTCGTCTTTGCGCTTGGCGATGATATCAGCAGCACGGAGGAAGATGTCTCGCCGCTGGGACGGTTTGGTCTTTGACCAGGCTGGGAAGGCCTTCTGGGCCGTCGCGATGGCATCGAGTGTGTTTCGTTTGGACACAGAGGAGCAAGACGAGATATATTTCCCCGTAAGCGGACTGAAGACTGGGAAGGTTGTGTCGGTTGTGACATCTTGGCCATTAATGATGAGTGGAATTGGGCCATTCAGGTGTTGCGCAGTACATTCGCCGTAGGATCCGTGGGATTCCATAGTGATGCCTTGGCAGATACTACAACTGTAGGGAAGACTTTAGCAAGTACTCCAGCACCTTCTGTATTGGAATTGTGAAATGTGCGGTGAAGCAATCGGTATTCAGGATGTTATATTTTATTATATCAGGCAAGGATCAATCATAGGGCTAGTAAGAAACGGTGATAGGAGAAACTGAGCGTTGACCTCCTAATTTCATGTGGCGCGGGTCAAGTCAGGAATTAAGACAGACATATGTGATCACTACCTTCTCTCGAGTTTTGGTCGGAACAGAGGTGCCGTGTATCTTGATTGGGAAGAGAAGTCGGAACGGAAAACAAGGAATATTCCATCCAATAGGCAGGCTTCGTATATACATTCGGATACCTGGCTGATTAACAGGAACTGAAAGTGTGCCGAACGGAGTATATTCTAGAGTAAACAATGACTAAAAGATTGAGTAGTCTGATGCTAATGCGCTTCGAGATAGTGTTGTAATGGATATGACGTAAATCACTTGAATGCACCAAGACAGTATTTTGTTGTTGCAAATAAGAGAGAAATTCTTACGAAACTGATCCAGTACAGCCTAGAAATATATAGTTCATTATGGAAGATGACTTCCTTACTTCCTGCAAGACCTTCCCACAACAAGTGCTCAAGCTTTGCAATAACACCTCCTAATGGCTATTCTGGGTCACCTCCCCCCTACGTTTCCTCAAGACCTCTTCCACATGATCATGCATGTTATAACTATATGATATCAGTACCATGGCTGCGTCTGGAAAGATATTACTGCCATACAGATTCATCTCATTAATCGTCAACTTATTTTCTTCATCACCAACGTGGTAGATGGGATTATCCGTATTGCTCGAGAAGCCTAGGCCCTGTTAGTTTACAGCTGCAAGTTTCTCCTCCAAGCAAAGTGTAGCCCTACCAATACGCTCATTGATGTTCTCTCGCGCCCTGGCCGACGCTGCTTGTACCTTGGTAGCTCTAAGCTTCCGGATGTCCTGGTAAACCTCCAGCGCCTCCCGAATATCTCCTCTGAAATTCTTCTTGCTGAAAACAAGACCAAGGGCAGCCGCATCTTCAATTGCTTGGCAAGCACCCTGGCTCTGATCAGGCATCATCTATACAGATAATAAGTCAGTTCCGAGGTTTCTCTAGTATTCAGACCATTGGTGTAAGTACTGGATGGGCCGCATCTCCCATAATACAAGCCAAGCCCTTCTGCCACAACCCATACGGCTCATGGATCCACAGCCTCCATGGTCGAATCTCATACCCGAGCCCCAAGTGCTCGAACACCTGGCGATCCAAGTCCGGATACGGAGCTAGGAGTTCCTCCACGGTAGCCTTCTCATCCCACGACTGATTCGCAAAGTCGCCCGCTTCACGAGGGAAGAAACAGTAGTAGGACAGCAGACGCCCTCCATTGCAAGGGGAGAGGACGATCTTGAAATGCGTATCATAGCCCCCCCAGTACTCAATGGCGCTGTTCTGAGAATAGTCCACCAACCCAAGCTTTACCGCCTTCTCTGTGTCGACGTTGGCGTGAAGACACGTACAAGTTGCGGGCTTTCGATCCGGTTTGACCCCCAAAACCGCCCGGACGACGGATCCAATCCCATCGGCCCCGATGACCACATCGTGTTTAGCCTTGTTGCCATTGGCGAATGTGATTTCACCGGTTTTTAGATCGATATCCTCAGCCTGAGTTGAATGCAAATTGTAAATTGTCAGCGAAATACTGTTCCAGCAGAGAATTTTCGAATGATGGTTTCTTTTCACCTTGTGATTTAAAATCAGCTTCGCCGGGGTTCCCTCTCCGTGCTCCCCAATAGCGCTGTCCATGAGCATGCGGTGCATATATTGCCGATGGAACATATTATAGACCTTTTTGTGTATGGGGTCAGCATATGTTGTATCGGCAATGCCTTTCTTCGTAAGCATACGTACGTATCCCCATCGCTCCTTGTAGTCTGAGAGGTCGTACACGCTCACGGGCGCGCCGGTCTTCCAGTCACGACTGATCAGGTTCTTCAGGAGCACCGGATCACCAAGTTCGATATTGACGCCCCATTCTTCGAGCCATCTCATCCCGTTCGCTGCACACGAGATCGATGCCCCTACCTCCCCGGCAAAGTTGGCTCGCTCGTAGATGGTCACTTGGTGACCTTGTCGTCGAAGGGCTATCGCGCTCGCTTGACCCCCTATGCCTCCTCCGATGATGGCGATATTGAGCTGCCTCCAGCCGCTTTGCGATGTCATTTGTGGTTTCATTCTTGAAGGAGTTTTTTTTACTGTTTCCTTTTTTTTTGGTCGATGGCGTGGATCGAAATGGGACAATATGGGTCGTTTTCTGATCTACGGGTTATGAAATAAAACGACTTTATAATACTCGAGACTTTGTTAAGAGAATACACTTGTATCGTATCAACATTGCACGACAATAATAATCCCTTCCGATGTACCCCGTTCAGTCTTTCCGACCACCAATGACATCCAATCGTAGCAATAAGAAGGTTTGATGATCACTATACTATTACTTTCAATGCCGCATAACCTTGAGCGGAGCAAGGTTTCAGCTCTTGTAGAGAATTCCGAATACATGGACGTGTACAGTTCCATGGTCGGAACTGTTCCGGGTGCGAGTTATACCACAAATGCTAAGATTACAATGCTTCCTTGACCTCATCCTCAAATCGGATATGCCAAATGGATGCATATATCATCATCCATGAGATTGATCCCTTCTATGTTGTATATATGATCCGTTGCTTGCCATTACGAGTTCATCTGTTCATCTGTTCATGATCCTTTCGCTATCTAGTTCGCATACCTTATCTTCTCCTGGATTTTCTCCCTCATACCACCGTCGGAAATGTGTCAAGTTCGCGACCGACAAGTGATGTTAGAGAGTAAGTAAACATATTGCGGGAAGGAAATCATCCCTCAGATGAGACTTTAATTTTCATATCTTTATTCTTATTTCGTAAATCTGCCACCTCTGACCTCTATTTGCTTCTCTTTCTATAACAATCTCACTGTTCATGAGCAAATAATTTCCGAAGGTCATTTGAGTTGAAGGAATCTTGCTTACAATAGCCATTTGCAGTGACATCGCCATCGCCACACGGAGATAGGACTCTGAAGGCAACGCAGGACGCTGTGCCGAGTATGGAGGACGGTGAGGCTGTTGAGGTAGTAGGCGAGGTTATCGAGGTTAGCGGTGCATTCTCATTGGAAATCTTCCTCTCCAATTGCTGACGAAAGAGAGTGTAGGTCTCCAGGCAGTTTAACACTCTCTCGACGCTCTCTCTTGCCGTCTCACTCATGGCAACTTGGGAGGCTCTCTGCGCCACAATGGGCGCAGGTTTAGTCAGTGGAGGCCCAGTTTCGCTAGTTTACGGATTTATTGGCATGAACCAGATTCGAATCCTACTTCACCCCACCACCTAACAGGTGTTTCTCTACGTAGGATCATTCATTGGGAGTGTTGCAACTGCAATGTCTCTGGCGGAACTGGCGTCCATGTAAGTCTGGGAAGTACTTCTTCCCTGGCAATATGGCAAGGCTGACTGACATATTCACGACAAAGGTGGCCCTCGGCAGGAGGCCAGTATCAATTTGTGAGCGAGCTAAGCGCACCTCATTTAAAGGCCGTGTTCAGCTGGTTTTCCGGCTGGATCACCGTTCTCGGATGGCTTGCTCTGACTGCGAGTGCCCCATTTGCCTCTGGGACACTGATCCAAGGATTGATTACGCTGAATCATCCGGATTATGTCCGCCAGCGATGGCATGGAACCTTACTCTACGTGGCCGTTTTATCGATTGCATTTGTGGTCAATTTGTTTGCAAGTATGTTCTTGCCGCTGATTGAAAACCTCATCATGCTTCTCCATGTGGTCTTCTTCTTCATCTTGTTCATTGTGGTACTGGTTATCTCTCATACGAGGAACTCTGCCACCTTTGTTTTCACCGAATTTCAAAACAACACGGGATGGAGCAGCGATGGTATCGCGTGGTCTCTTGGCCTGTTGACTTCGACTTACATTATGGTCGGTAAGCAACTTAGAATTAAGGGGGGGAGGAGGATATTAATTAGCAATCCGACCCCTCTATGAGCCACGATAAAAGCTGACATTGGCGTAGGATATGATTCCGCCATGCATATCTCGGAAGAGATTCGAAACCCCAAGATGGGAGTGCCTCGTGCCATGATCGGCGCACTCGTCATGAACGGCGCCATGGGATTTGCTTTGCTCATCGCCATTCTGTTCGGCATGGGCAATCTGAAGTCTGCCCTTGAGACGAAGACTGGGTTCCCCATCATCCAGATCTTTTACCAAATGACAGGCGGTAATCTCGCGGCAACCACTGCGATGACATGCACTATCATCTGCTCGGCATCCCTGGCTACGATAGGACTCGTCGCGTCGGCCTCTCGAACCTTGTGGGCCTTTGCTCGAGATGGTGCTCCTCCATTTTCCCGCTGGATATCGCATTTGGACCACCGAAATCATATCCCGGCCAACGCCGTGATCTGCACCTCTATCTTCCTGGTTGTTCTTGGTCTGCTCAATATTGCTTCCACGACAGCCTTCAACGCTATCCTCTCTCTCACCGTGGTGGCTCTCAATCTCTCATATGTGCTTCCAATCATCGCGATGCTGTATCGACGGTTACGCACACCCCATCAGCTTATCTACGGCCCATGGCGGCTGCCCAGTAAAGTAGGTATTGCCGCCAATATCGTGTCGATTGTCTACATTCTTTATACTGGTGTGTTTCTGTTGTTCCCAACGGTTCAACCAGTCAATTCTGTCAACATGAATTATGCTGGAGTCGTCCTCGGTTCTGTCCTGCTTTTGAGCGCCGCTGATTGGCTCCTGCGAGCGCATAAGACTTATACCGGCCCTTTGGTCCTCTCTTGAGCTCCTCCTGAGTATTGCGATATTGGACGTGTGAAGGGATGAGTTGAGGAGTTCTTGTGAACTGCGTGTTAATTGACAGATTATATATGAGTCTGCATCTTAATAAAAAAGATGCCTTTTGGATATAATGAATGGCTCTGCCATTGCGGTTGTTTTGTGCTTTTCTAGGTGATTTAGCGATAACAAAGGGTTAACTGAGCTAGGAATGATAACGTTTTGATACCAAACACTCAACATTAATACTCATTTTCGCACTTCCTTTTTTTGTCTAGTTCTGATTCTAGTGATTCTATTTGCGACATCTTTCATTAGTAGGATCATCAAAACAATTCACATTCTTGGAATTCCCTACAGGAGCGTAACTACAGGGCGGACGTTAGCATAATTAATGATGAATTTTGGCGATCAATAATGACTGACTACTACGCGCGTTGACCAGCTTCAACAGAAGAGAGAAAAATACAGCTTGGGAGTTTGGATCTATACGGATGGGATGGTGTTGATCTTGTAATCCTTCAACCCAAAAAATTGCAAACCTCGAAGTTTACATACAGAAACCATCGTTCCTCGATCCATTTCTGACCTGACAAGACAAGGAGACCAGCACAACATTTCAAAGGAATGGATAACGGATTAAGAAATGGAAAGTAACTCCGACCCTAGTTCAGACTGGCATCCTTTGGCTGCAACTCAATCCATTCTTGCGTCAGACCCTTGAAGTCCTTTGGCTTATACGGTTCGACCAGTTCCGCAATCTGGGTTGCCTTTCGGTGAGTCTTCAGTCCAAGATCATTCATCAAAAGGTTGACATAAGGCAATGCATCAAAAGCAAAGTCTGGAAGGCTGGCTCCGTAGCCACATGGATATCTCCACTTGCCAAATTGCGTGTGGAGCATCACCTCCTTGGTCACCTCATCATCATTCCTAGGCATTCTCTTCAGTTTCCCATCTAGGAAAGCCGATATCCACAATGCTTGGACGGTGGCGAACATGGCGGTGCTCACGGTGGAAGCCATGCCGGCAAACGCAATATTTCGGTCGAAGACCATGGTTGGAGGGACGATGAATCTGTAGTTGCGTAGTGGATCCTCATTCTTGCGCTCGAATCTCAGAACCGGTTGAGACTTCAAGCTGGGGAACATGGTGAGAATCTCCTCGTCAGCCTCCTTGCTTAGACGCTCCTTCTCACTTGCCGATTGTGCAAGCCCCATGCCCGATTCACCAAGGTTCGCGAATTTGATAGTCGACTCCTTTTTCCAGCCAGTAGCACAGACAAGCACATCGGTATCAATGGCCTCTCCATTAGTTAGATGGGTTGTCGTCCCATCCAATCTAGCGATGTCAGCGATGTGAACCCGGATCTTTCCCTGTGTCACGAGGTCGAAGAGACTGGTCGGATAGTTATGGATGCCCACGCCGCTGCCAGTCCACATAGCCGAGTTCCACGGCTTGAGCTTGAATAACCTAGGATTTTCATGGTATCCATTGGATTCGATCACATCGGTGCTGAGAGTGTTCCAGTAGTTGTCAACGAGCAGCCGTCCAAGGCCCGTTCGGTGCAGGAAGTTTCGAGGTAAGGAAAAGCCGTCCTCGTCTCCCCAAGGACAGGGGCTGAACCATGTCAAGCATCGCGTATTCAGAAGCTCCTCCATCATTCTCTTGAATGGAGTCACGTAGGGCGGGCAGAGCCAGACTGGGCCTTGGCCAGTGGGCCGGATGATCAGATCTACCTGAGCATCGCCTTCTGCGGCAAATGCGTAAGCGCAATCATATGCTGACTTGCCCCCTCCGACAATAACAGCATTCTTGGAAGTGTTAACAGTATTCTCATGAATACAGAAATCCTTCGCGTGGAAGAAGGGTGGAGTGAAGTTGTCCTGACCCGGATAGGTGGGCAAGTTTGGCTGCGAGGTCAGGCCCGTAGCGAGAATCAGCTTTTTCGTCTGGAGGAGAACTTGGTCGCCTCCACTCGACGGAGTGGTTACTCGTAGCAACCAGCCACCAGTCTGGGTGGGCTCTATGAAATCAACCTTGGTATTGAATTGTATTCGTCTGAAGACTCCGAACTTCTTTGCGAAATCCGTGAGGTATCGATGCAGGACAGCGGCGGGAATATGCTGCCCATATTTGACGCCATAAATCTCCTCAGACATGGGAAAGTCTGGATACTCGTAGGAGCCGCACAGGTTATTTGACTTTAGACCAGGATACAGTCGGTCTTCGGACCATGTGCCTCCGCAGGTACTCGCCGACTCGATAATGAGGACTTTATCGTCAGGATGTAGCTCGATGTATGTTTTCGCAGCGGCAAGGCCGAACCAGCCTAGAATATTCACACATTCATTGTCAGTTATCTTGACCGACTGACCTGATGTCTCCACATTACGAAAAAAAAAGAGTGGGACGTTAAACTATGCATCCAAAGGAGAGGTAGAGATTCGCATACCAGCGCCAACCACAATAACGTCGTATACATCGCCCATTTTTGTTCTACACAGATTGATACCGACCAATGACTTGTGTATACAAGAAGAAGATGAAAAGGATAGCTGATACGCAGGACTCTTTTCAGTTTGAGATAATTGTGAGAACAAGTTTAAAGGTCATAGAGCTCCATGTAAGTAAGTCTCCAATTAGCGGATTGGACTCGCGTTCTGTGAAGACATCACATTCCATGTGCAGTGTACCGTGTAAGGATATCGGATGATGCATGTCGGAATTTACGGAACTGCTACTTTTGTGGTCCTACACCCAGTCCTCGGTTTTGAGCTACACACTGCTAAATCAAGAACTCGTCGAAAATGCCTCCCGATGCTTTCCCCCACTTCCTATGAGCTTTCCATCATGAGGGCCTTATTTCGTCAAATTTTTTTTTTGATCGGGATGCATGTGAGAAGCTGGGGCTATATCTGTCCTTGTAAGGATGCAAGAGACAGGGGAGTAAGCACTACGCAATTATCCTTTTAATTCAAAGTCTGCAATGAACCTTTATATACCAAAACTACTTTTGAGGGCACTTAAATCAAATATGGGGATCAAATTTCCGAAACAGCTACATAGAAACTACTACGCTTCGTCGAAGCCCATCTCTTTCCAAGTAGATATGACTTTCGTCTTCACAAAATCTGGATAGGATGTCTCAAAATCAACCCGTGTGAAGGTCCGGCCACCCTTGTACTCCATGGGGAGAAGACAGTCCGAGATAATCTTTCCTCCACGTGTACGCTCTCCTCCCCCATGTGACATGTACGGAGTCAAAGGAAAGCCGGGAACGTCATTAAACAGGTATTCGTCCTGACCCGGGCGGCAACGAGTCACGAAGGCCCACATAAGATCCTGGAAGTCGTAGACGTTGATATCGTCGCCGACGATCAGGAACCGGTTGATAAGCATGGAGCTCTTGTTATTGAAGAGAACATGACCTATTTCCGAGCAAAAGTCTTTCGAATTCGTTTTCAGCTCCCGAAGTCTTTTCGTGTCCACTTGCAGCGCACACCAAGTCGCCATCGTCTCCAGTGGTGCGAAGGCTTCTTGAATAGGGAAATTGTGCTGCTTGCAAAGCGTCAGAACCTCCGGTGCTGCTAGTGCTGCGGTAGTATGCTGAGATCACGAACGTCAGTCAAAGGAGACGATTAGCGAGGAACAGGCCATGCTCACCGACTCATCCGTGATTTTACCAGGTACGGATACCGGTAAGATAGCATCGTTTCTGTAGGTGATAGCATCGACTTTGAACAAAGGCATAAGGCGCTGGTCATCTTCAAATACATATCCCAGATAATCTCCAAATGGCCCTTCATGAGCAGTCTCGATTAAGGAGCATGAACCTTCGAGGATGATCTCACTGTTCGCCGGAACAAGAAGATCACTCAATTCACACTTGACAAGATCCAAAGGCTTGCCAACGATGGCTCCAACGTATTCACCCTCCGAGACCCCTTCAGGGATGGGCATGGCAGCCACCATAGTCGCAGCTGGAGGCACTCCCAAGGCAAGCGCCCAAGGAACTTCGTCTTTGCCCTCCTTCCGCCACATCTCCCGGACCACATGATTGTGCTGTCCCGGATTGACGAGGCATACGAGATGGTTCCTATCATGAACCATTCCCCGAAAGATCGACCAGTTGGTCCACGATCCATCGGGCGTCTGAAGAACATGAATCCCATACGTTTGAAGATACTTGCCACCATCTTCCATATGTAATTGAGGTGCTGGCAGCTTACCCAAGTCAATGTCATCCCCAAATATCTTATTCTCCTTGCAGGGTCCGCTCAGCAAGATGTTTGGTGGTAACGGAGTTGACTTCTTGCCATCTTGGGTCCTCTGAGAGATCGCCTGCCAACTTGCATCTCTGGGCAGACCCAAGTTCCTTGCAACTCGACCAAACTTTTCCTTCTCATTCTTCCGCAGGCTGGCTGCGTTTCCAAACATCCTCCAGAGACCATTCTGGGCCCCTTTCACATTGTTGAACAACGGTGCTTTGCCATTCGTCTCACTTACCCGCCTGACGATCGCCCCAACCTCTAAGTGAGGATCTACTTCGCGGTTAATCTCTACTAAGTCGTTGTCTTGGCGAAGAATCTCGATAAAGGTGCGGAAGTCTAGCTGTGCAGCGACCTCGTCGGGACGAGATGCTCCTCCGTTGTGCTTTTCGTCGGCCGCCATCTCTTTGAAATCAATTTGCAAAAATTAATTTCTTGCAACGCAAATACTCTTTGACACAAAGATGTGATTTTTTACCATATCAAATAATCCATTATCAATCCGGGAGGTCTGTTTGGTGGCTAGTAGTAATGCCCAGAATCTCCGTATCTTCGGAACCAGGCGGTTTCGGGGGGAGGGGGGTTTCCGTTGACTGTAGGCACGGAATTGGAGGAGGTCCTGCTCCTCCATTTTCCCCAACAGGGGATGGCTTCTGGGAAAACCTAAGGTTAATCTAATAGCAATCCCACCTCCGCCTTGGTTTCGTGACAAGGGTCTGGTCTGGGTCAAATTTTGCTGAAGAGGAAGAGGCTCGCTCATCTGAGACTTACGACACGACACGTCGACTACAGAACAGAGTCGTGGTAGATCGTTCGTTCGTCATGTTACGGACCTGGATTGGAAACATTCGCAACGTAAAGAAACCAGGCACGGGTCGTCCTCTAACGAGATTCCTATCGAGCTCATTTGTCCGGCGACAAAGTAGTTGTCCTCCTCCTCCTCCTCCTCCTCTACATTCTCCCTTTCCCAGTGCCTCTGATCCTCAGTACAATAGCCCTCAACCAGTGGCAATCTCGCAGATGCCCGCGCGGCCAAGGAGAATGGTCATAGGGATCACCGGTGCCACAGGAACCGTCTACGCGATTCGGATGCTCACGCTCCTTCGAGAACTCGGCGTCGAGACCCATCTAGTCATGAGCAAGTGGGCACTAGCGACGTTAAAATACGAGACGCCCATGCTCGAATCCGAGATCCGCAGCCTCTCATCCAAGGTCTACACTGCGAAGGACATGTCCGCCCCGATTGCGAGCGGATCCTTCCTCCACGACGGCATGATTATCGTGCCATGCAGCATGAAGACATTGGCGGCCATTCGTTCCGGTTTCGCTGACGACTTGATCTCGCGGGCTGCCGATGTCTCGCTGAAGGAGCGTCGTCGACTGATGCTCGTGGTGCGCGAGACTCCCCTGAGCGATATCCATCTCGATAATATGCTGTTTCTACGCCGTGCAGGGGCCATCATTTTCCCGCCCGTGCCGGCTTTCTATACCAAGCCTGAGAATCTCGACGACGTGGTGAATCAGAGTGTTGGGAGGATGTTGGACTCGTTCAATATTTTCACGGATGGTTTCAGTCGATGGAATGGGTTTCAGAGGACCTAAAACATATCATTTGAAGAAGGTGGTGGTCTTTTATTTCTCTCTGGTATATATATATGTCAGGATACCACAATACACACAATACAATACAATACAATGCTAAAATTTCAAAAATCCACTCTGCTAGAAGAAAGTTGCCGTGTCATTCAAGGGCCATTCATCAATCGAGAAATCAAACCATCCCAAGTTTGGATTGTCGTCGATGGTCGAGGAGCCGAGACCCTCCATCGAGTCCTCTAGGAATGGTTGGTCGTCTACGCCCAAGTTCGGAAACGTGACTTGCTGCCCAGTTTGAGCCCTTTCCAGCGTCTTGCTTGTGTTTCCAGAGGTGGACTGACGGGGAACAGATGTGGTATGAGCACTGTCGCTTAGGCAGTCATCGCGGGAAAGAATTCCTAATCGCAAAAGCGGTTCTCTCATCAATCCCAATCTTTTCCACAGCTTGCGCGATTCGCAGGAAGAATTGCTGTAGGCAGCGGCCAGGGTTAAAGCCTTCTTGAAGTTTCGACTCACCGAGTCAGCAACGTCGGCAGGGAATTCAGAGGATGAATTGGCACGGTTTTGCTCCACATACGCAACAATAAGGAAGAGGAGTGCGCAGGAGGTGGCCAGGAAATGTTGAAATAGGGGATGTTGGTTCCTGTAGATATTGGTGGCTCGGTCCAGAATGGTTAGAACGTTGATGGAGTCCGATACAAGCTCTAGGCCGGGTTGGATGTTCCTTTTGCTGGCTGATGTGGTGGTGGAGTTTGAAAGAAAGAACGGCCGCAGGAGAATCCCACGAACTGCATTGGCGCGAAGATAAAGCAACGTGGTCCATGACGGCGGTCTCACTGAGGGTATTGTCTCCCAAGTCCCAGGGTGAGTGAAGTTATGTTTCTCCAGGGCTTTTTTCCTCCATTGCTCAATCTGAAATTTCATAACCTCGAAGGCGTCGTCATCGTCATAGGTCCCCCCTGTCGCAACACGAGAGATTTGCTCATTGAACTTGTGGCTCATGAGAGTGAACACAATCATTGCTTTAAGATACGGACTGTTGAAGGATCCTAGGGCGTGATCAAAATCCGATGTCTGGAAATTCGGCGGGAGCCCGGCGGCAGCACTCCATTGGCGATCCAGGACAATGAGGCTTCCCAATAGTATTGTGACCTCTGCTCGTTGCTGGTCATTTTCCAGAAGTTGTTGAGAGACGTCCTGGCTATGTAGTCCAAGTTCCATTGCCATCCGCCCGGCCAGTCCACACATACGCCACGCAAGCCGCACCGCACCCCTAAAGAAATGGTAAATGCCCTACATAAAAAGGTTCTTAGATTGTGTATCCAAGCTGTCACTGCAGGGTCAGAAGTAAGATTACACACCATCAAAAGGGTAATTATCACGTGTTTCACACTCGTCGCTGAGGATGCCAGCTTGACATTGATGATGTCTCGACAACTATTGTATACGGTCTTTCCGACTTCAGATTGCGATACGGATTCCGCACAGAGAGCAATTAACAGAGCCAAGTTCAGGATCAGGAGGCTATTTTCGTCGCTTAAGGATTCGTTTTCTCCTCTTGTACCCTGCTCAATTCCAGGCCAGTTGTACCATCCTTCAGTCTGCTCTACCAGCCGTTCGATGTCCAAGATTGGATGAAGATCCCCGATGACTTCCTGGTACACATATAAGAGACGTACAGCTTCCCGCTTCGTAAGGAGGCTCTGGAATCGGAAAAGTCCTTGTCGTGAAGACTGTCTCATGATGGGCTGGTGGAACAACGTCAAGTTTTCATTTTCTTGAGTGAGAGCAGGATCATCGTCATCTGTCTGGTTGTCGTCGATGCTGGGATCTCTTTGCCGACTGGCTTCTGCGCCTGAATACGTCCCCTGCCGCATCTTCATCTGCGCCACGTTCAGGCTGTAGTCGGGGCTTGTTGGCCCGTAGAAACGCTGTGTGGCACGTTTTGAAGAGTTGGCCCTGAGCAGCCCCGCTCCGGGGTCGGGTGCAAGTACCTCGTCGTTGAAAACGTTGGGTTCCACTATAGGGAGGTTAATGTTTGAGCCATCACTGTGGCTCGTTACCAGCGGTAGAGCGCCTGCTGGACTACTCTGTGCTTCGCTAGACAGCTTGACATGTGCTGCGAGGGTATCCAGTTGCACCTGCAGACTTGCCACGAGTCCACTGATAGAGTTCACCTTGCTGTGCAGGATCAATGTTAGCACAACAAGATTTGACGATCGCCACATTGATGGACACTCACTCAGGTGTCCACGTGGGACCTTCCAAGGGTTGTTGTTGTTGGTGATGGACGTTGTCCCCAGAGCCTGGAATAAGCGGAATGCCTCGATGTTGCTCTTGATTGACTGAGACTGAGTAGTAACACTCAATCGCCCGGTCTTGACAGTACTCGCATGGTTTGCGTCCATCACACCTGCCTTTGCGCCTTCGACAGGCGTCACATGCTCTTGGGGCATAGCGAGCACGTCTCTTACCGTGTTCATTCGTGCCAGGGGCGGCGGAGGGCCTCTTGGCCACACGCATGGAGTTGGCTCGCGTCTCGGCCATGGTATGAGTTTTTGATTTACTGTTAGTAGAGCAGCAACAATTTGCGGAAGAATAATTTACTTGAGTTTCTCGTTGTTACAATGGATACAGTAGCTGCTGAACTCGCTTGCTATCTTACTATCTTGCTATGGAGAGAAGAAATGCGGGGAAGAAAGCGAAGGATCTCCGAGGATGCGGAGCTTAATAAGTAGTACCCTTGTGCTATAACCCGAAATCCTATTTTTATTACAAAAACTACTAAGTTGCTACTACTACTACTATAATTGAATTACAACCCCCTATTACCTATAACCAGGTACTATTAGTTGTACAATTAAAATAGTTCGCCTAGTAAGTTTATAATTTAGTTATAGGAGTAGTATTTGCGAAAACAGGATTTCGGGTTATAGTATAAGAGGTATCTATCGAGCTCTGTAGAGGACAAGGATCCCTAACAACAACTACATCCTTGAAACTGCATCAATGCTGATTTGGTCCAAATCCATATTTGCATAACACTAGCATCGGAAAGTTAGGAATCAATTCCGAATCAGTTCCGATCCGACTTGTCTTTATCTTTCCAAGCTGATAGCTGACTGAGCACGGTGATAATGAGTGATATATGCCGAAGCAAAAGATTTTAGTTGGTCATAATGAAGAGCAAATACGAGACGCTACCATCTCTACCGAAAACCCATCTGAAGCAGTTTGCGCCAGGACTCTCAATATTACAACCCCTTTCTCGAAGAGGCTTCGGTCCTGGACTCATCGTCCTCGTTTCTCACAGTGGGGCAATTGATGCCTCGACCTTGGCTATCGAGAATGGCATCTCATCGCCATTGATGAAATGGGCGGAAGAAGGCTACACCGTTGTCGAAATCGCTGCATCAGCGTTTGATAATGATAATGAGAGCAACCCACTCAGTTTGGCTGTTGCGGAGCTTGCCAAATGTGAAACTACCGATCCCAAAGATGTCGTCGGGTTAATTGGTAAATAGAAAATATCAATCATACCGGACTCTATCATTCATTGATTTGTTTACAGCATACACTCCCAGCCTGTGGAATCGAGTCGCGTCAGACTTGGCCTCGTTCCCACAAATTATTGGCGCTGCTATATACAGTGACATTAACGATGGCTTGTCGCCGACTTTGGCGCCAGCTTCCCTCCCTCGCCTTCATCATGTCTCTGGCAAAGCATCAGGGAACCTAGAGCGTTCGGAGAGGCTCACGGTTTATGACTACCCAGCCGCGAAATCGTTCCTGTTCGCAACTCCATTCCAACAGGACTTCCACTACCCGTCCGAGTCCATTTCACATACGCGAAATCTCACCTTCTTCAAACAGCGTATGAATGGACCGTACTTTGACCTGGAAGCGATCTGGGATGAGCATGTGTATTACGAATTCGAGAACCGCTCGGTCGAATGCACTATGGCCACCATGGTCCAAGAGCCGTATGTGAACCACGTCCCAACGGTGAGCTTCAGCCTTATTTCTCGTTACCTGTATATTTCTTACCGAGGACATCTGCTGAGAGAGGGGGGAAATAGCTTACTGGTGGCATTGGACGAGAACGACTCACAGCCTTCTATTGTCATCACTTTATTTTCCAAAACCCCCAGGACACAGACACAGAACTGATCAGCCGTTCAATTGGAATCGACCGGGTGATTGACGAGTTTATCTTCAAATGCACACATAGCTCGCAGATCGACTGGCTGTGAGTATCGCTCCCCTCATGTGGTCTACACTCTTCTCTCTATCAGAAGTTAACGAAAACAAACTTTCCAGTCTACCGGGCATCCCTGCCACTGGACGCAAACTCGAAATCCCATTCACGGCTGTGGTAAATATTCGCGGAGACCGATTGTATCATGAACACATCGCGTGGGATCAATCCACCGTGCTGATGCAGCTGGGGCTGCTTCCGAAATACCTACCGTATCCTCACCAGCTCCCCATTCCCGCAGATATGGGCTGGGGGAAGAGGCTGGAATATCGCATCCCTGCCGCGGGTGTGGAAACCGCTACGAAGCTCCGCGACAAGGACGCTGTGGAATCGAATGGGATGTTTGTGTTCAAGGTTCGTGAAGTCTAACGTTATTATTGTTGTCGGATCATGTCGGGGGTATTCATCGCCAAATATGGATGGCGAGCGAGCATGAAATTTTGTGTATTTTCTTTTTATTTACGGGTTGCTGGTGTGGATAATGAGAGAATCGAGGGTGTCTGTCAAAGGCCACAAACATATTTAACGACCCCGTAATGCTTTCTTGGAACTCCTTGAGATGAGTGTTAGCGTCATAGCTTTGGTTACGTAGTGTGTGAATGCTTCCCAACCAGGATTCCTACTTTGTCTAAAAAGCTCAATTCACTGCTGCAAGCATCATAAGGGATTAATAAATATAATAATTTCTTTCCCCGCCTAGAGCCACCTAGGATGATTTGTATATGCCAGGGGTGGCTATTCGAGGCTGGCGTGTTTGACAACCCCGGAACCCGGAATGCTTTCCGCATGAGTCGGAAATCTTGTCCTGGCATCGCACAACATGTTACTGTGATACCAGTATTGTGGATTCAAGTTCATTCCGTTACCTGCATGGAACTGTTAGCAAGGAAGCATAGGCAAGCAATGTTGCTCTTAACTTAAAGCAAGCCACTTGGACATCGTAACTTCGGGCGATAAATTGCTTATCACAACGCAGACGCTTGCTTGCGTAAGGCTGATTGAACGGCAAGTGTGCTTTTTGGCATGATGTTTTGTTATATCCCTAATCTCGAACGCTTCCAAATCAATTAATTCCTTTAACTAACCTTTTCCACAGTTAATTTTGCAGTTAAAATCAAGATCAAGGTTCATTCTTGACAGTTAAATCCCAACAATTCGATTTCCGGGTCGCCAACAAGGCCAATGGCTTCAATCACTCTGACAGGCGTTGAGGGACGCACATTAACCGGTATGCCCATGCCCACAGGTTTTCATAGCAGCTTTTTGAAGAAGCAGCAATACTTACTAAAGATAACCTGCAGTTCCTAAGGGACTTTTCATCGATAATGAATTTGTCCCGGCCGCGGGTAATGCCACTCTCACCACTGAGAATCCCGCTACTGGGAGTCCTCTTGCGATCGTCTCTGCCGCGCAAAAAGAGGACATCAATCGCGCCGTGCAATCTTCGAAGAGAGCTTATGTCAGTTGGAAGATGGCGACGCCAACTACTAGACGTAAGCTCCTTAACAAGCTAGCCGATCTCATCGAGCGAGATGCTCCGGAACTTGCGTCTCTGGAGGCCATTGATGCTGGTATCTTGTATAGAGATTCAATGGGACTGCACATCCCACAGGCCGTGGATAATCTTCGATATTTCGCAGGCTGGGCAGACAAAGTTGATGGTGTGACGCTGTCGATTCCGGAGGGCATGGCTTATACTAGACGCGAGCCTATTGGTGTCTGCTCCGCAATTGTCCCTTGGAACTCACCCTTGTGAGTAATCTCCAATCTCTCATTCTTTTATGATGTCCAATTTTATTTCGTCGTGCGTGCTAGGAGCTGACTATATCTGCGGCTAGGATGATCACCGTCTGGAAGCTCGCCCCGGCCATAGCAGCAGGTAACACGCTCATCATCAAGACTCCCGAACTCGCTCCTTTGTACGGGCAGAAGCTAGGTCAGCTAGTTGCCGAAGCTGGCTTTCCACCTGGCGTAATCAACATCGTCTGTGGTATCGGGGCCATCGCCGGACAGGCAATCGCCGAACATATGGATGTAAAGAAGCTCTCCTTCACAGGAAGCCCAGCAGTCGGACGAGGAATTCTCGCAACATCAGCTCGAACCAATCTAAAGAAGATCACTCTGGAGCTCGGTGGCAAAGGACCGTCCATAGTTTTCGATGATGCAGACTGGGAGAATGCCCTGTTCTGGACAACGTTGGGCATCACCGTTAACAACGGCCAGATCTGCGCTGCTGGCAGCCGCATCTACGTCCAGGACACCATCTACCAGAAATTCGTGCAGGAGTTTAGCAAACGCAGCCAGGAGGCTGTCCACGGCGACCCATTGCTACCGGGGACGACCAAGGGTCCTGTCATCAGCGCCAGCAAGCGCGACAAATTCCTGTCATACGTTCAAAAGGGCAAGGATGCTGGTGCTATTCTCCTACACGGCGGCAACAGCTTGCCCGGCAGCGGCCACTTTGTCGCAAACACGGCCTTCTCGAACGTGTCACAGGAAGCACCTATTATGCAGGAGGAAATCTTCGGACCGTTCGTGAGCATCGCGTCATTTAGTACTGAGGAGGAGGTCATTGAAAAAGCAAATGACACGGTATTTGGGCTAAGTGCAGCTGTATTCACGAATGATCTCAATAAGGCTTTTAGGATTAGTGAGGCGGTGGAGTCAGGCCAAGTTACGGTCAATATCTGGGGTACGGTAAATGCAAATACGCCGTTTGGCGGCGTTAAGGAGAGCGGCTTTGGGAGGGATATGGGCAAAGAGGCGCTGGATGAGTGGACTACTGTGAAGACAGTGAAGTGGCATATCCTGAAAAAGAGTAACTTGTAGGTACTGTTGTAAATGCAGATAGATACACATAACAATATAGGAACTTCTAAATTAGGGCGAATTCATTTATACCCTGCGTGATAGTTCTAATATATAACTTATTATTATTCTTTGATTCTAAGCTTGGTTAATATTCTCTTTAGTTTTAGTACATCTTT